>OY776281.1:30786126-30873626 GCA_963675445.1 Linnaemya vulpina
TAAAATTGCACTTTTTCTTTTCCCTCCAGCTAATAAGCTACTTCATTTCAATGAAAATGAAAAACAATTCATTAAATCCGAGTGCAAACGGATAATGGAAAGTTATATAGGAGATGCATCTGAGATAGAAGAACAAAATGATTCCACATCACGATTTTCCAATTCCGACATTAAAATGTTTTACGATTTTGTGTTACAGGATGATAATATAAATGCTGGTGACAAAATCAACAGTGAAATACATATGTACGAAAGTGTTAAAGTAATGCTACATGATGATTTTAACATTTTGCAATGGTGGGAACAACATAAGCTACAAGCTTTTCCTGCATCTGCTGAGAGTTCTGTTTTATTTCAGTTATTTCGGCAACAAGCTTGTCACTGCTGATCCTTGATGCCTCATGCATCTGCTGAGAGTTCTGTTTTATCTCACTTATTTCAGCTACAAGCTTTTCACTGCTGATTCTTGATGCAGTTTGTGCATCACTGATTGCTTTTATCTGCTGAGAGTTCTGTTTCATTTCGATCATCATAGCAGCGAACATTGAATTTATGTCCATGCTGCTGGTCGTGGCAGGAGGGCATACCTGCACATCGTCTTTGTCCTCAAACTCGTATGTCCCGATGTCCATGCCGCGATTCCTAAACTCATCTATCAGCCTCTTCTGCAGTTCAGCCTTGTTACCTGCAGTTGGCAATTCCAGCTTACCGAGCTCCTTTTTCAGCTGTTCAACTTTTAGCTCCTCAAATTTCATGATTAATTACTTAAATTTTTTTTTCCAAATTGCAAAGTCCTTTTAATTATTTTTGCAATCCCACTTCTGACACCAATTGTTACGTTTTTAGACCTTTTCGTAAAAACGGATTTTTACTTATCCTTCAATGATTCGTTTAATTGCATCAAATTAAAACACAGACAAATTAATTTTAGAAATATAATGCGGCAACACTTTATTTATTACTTTATTAACACGAGTATTTGTACTACTAAACACTTAGCGATGTTAACACGTCTATATTTGAAATTACACTCTTTCGCTGAGCTCTGGCAGCATCTTTATATAGCAAAGTGACGTCGTCTGGTAACTTCGCGAAGCTTTTGGGCATGGTTGTTGTTGGTTGTACTTTGCTTAACATGTAGCTATATACGTGTGTTTGTACACATGATAGATATATATATATATATCATGTATGGGTTGTATACATGATATAATATATATATATATATATATATATATATTATATTCTATATATATATATATATATATATATATATATATATATTCTATATATATATATATATATATATATATATATATATATACATATATATATATATATATATATATTATATTCTATATATATATATATATATATATATATATATATATCTATATATATGTCATATATATATATATATATATATATATATATTATATATATATATATATATATATATATATATATCATATATATATATATATATATATATATATATATATATTATATTCTATATATATATATATATATATATATATATATATTATATTCTATATATATATATATATATATATATATATATTATATTCTATATATATATATATATATATATATATATTATATTCTATATATATATATATATATATATATATATATATATTATATTCTATATATATATATATATATATATATATATATATATCTATATATATATATAGATATATATATTATATTCTATATATATAAATATATATATATATATATATATATATATATCATATATATATATATCATATATATATATATATATATATATATATATTATATATATATATATATATATATATATATATATTATATATATATATATATATATATATATATATATATTATATTCTACATATATATATATATATATATATATATATATATATATTATATTCTACATATATATACATATATATATATATATATATATATATATTATATTCTACATATATATATATACATATAAATATATATATATATATATATATATATATATATATATATATTATATTCTACATATATATATATATATATTACAGTGGACTCCCGATAATTCGTAATCGCAAGGGACCGACCATTTCTTACGAATTATAGGGGTTTTCGATGTAGCGGGGTTTCGATTTAACGAGGTTAAAATAAAATGAATGCGAATTAACGGGGATTTTCAGTTTATTTACTAAAACGATAAATTTTTAACTTATTTGCATATAATTGCTTTTTATAACTTTTTTTCCGATAGTAATGGGCCACTAATCGAAATGTTAGATTGCCGGCATTGTGTAAACCATAAAACTAAAGACTTTTCAAGCTCTGGATATTTCGGTAGTTTTTCCCGCTTTTAAAGAAATTCTCTTTTTTGAAGGATTGAAGTAAGAGCTAATGGAGAAATTTTAAATCGCTTAGCAACGTCAATTTTTTTCTCTCCATTGTCAATGCCAGCAAAAATTTGTTGTTTTTGTAAGACCGACAGAGTTTTGCGCGTGCGCTTTGACATTTTTCTTTGTTATTCATGTAACAAACTTATCTTAAGAAAATAAACACAGGCACAAGCAAAAAATCATTCTTTCCATGTTTCTATTGCTTTTTATTACGGATTATAAGTGGTAGTAAGAAAAATATTACGATTTATAAGAGGTAAAGAAGGTTTTACATATTTGAAAAAATTACGAATTAGCGAGGGGACCAAAATGTATAGAAATTTTACGAATTAACGAGATTTTTTCAAGGGACCGACTGTTTATTACGAATTATCGGGAATTACGATATATCGGGGTACGAATTTTCGAGATTTGACTGTATATTCTACATATATATATATATATATATATATATATATATATATATATATATTTATATATATATATATATATATATATATATATATATAGAATATAAAATATATATATATATATATATATATATATAGAATATAAAATATATATATATATATATATATATATAGAATATAAAATATATATATATATATATATATATATATATAGAATATAATATATATATATATATATATATATATATATATATATTTTATATTCTATATATATATATATATATATATATATATATATATATATTACATTCTATATATATATATATATATTAAACTGCTGCATCAAAACATTCATTTATGCGTCTCCGCATATGTTTTATTTCATTGAACTCTATTACGTAGTACTTTTTGCAATGACTAATAGGTTTTTAGACCTTTTCGTAAAAACGGATTTTTACTTATCCTTCAATGATTCGTTTAATTGCATCAAATTAAAACACAGACAAATTAATTTTAGAAATATAATGCGGCAACACTTTATTTATTACTTTATTAACACGAGTATTTGTACTACTAAACACTTAGCGATGTTAACACGTCTATATTTGAAATTACACTCTTTCGCTGAGCTCTGGCAGCATCTTTATATAGCAAAGTGACGTCGTCTGGTAACTTCGCGAAGCTTTTGGGCATGGTTGTTGTTGGTTGTACTTTGCTTAACATGTAGCTATATACGTGTGTTTGTATACATGACAATGCTGACTTGTGTGTTTTGCTCATGGTAACTATGTGTGGTTGTATGTATGAGTGTTCTGTGTGTTGTGTAGTTTTGTTTTTTCTTCTGCTGTGTGTATATGGCTGTGTATACTTGTGAACCTGTTTAGCCTTGTTAGCAGTGCATACTTGAGTACAAGATCATTAAGAATAACATCTCTTAGCATTTATGTTGCTAGGTTTTTCGTTCTTGTTATTTACACTTATTATTGGCACAGCCTCGAATGATCTTGTATATTCCGGAGTATTCCATTTTCGTTAATTTTAATATTATCTATTATGTGTTGACCAGGGTTGTAACATGTTGACAACTAGAGATTAATTGGCAGTGCTGCCAAGTACATATAGCCACATTGTCGTTTTATTTAAATCTATTTCTAATCTTTGTAACAATATATATATATATATATATATATATATATATATATATAATAAATTAACTATTTGACATACTGTCATTGTACTATTATAATATGAAATTTATTTGTTGGGTGGTTAAGCAATGTCTATATGCATTTCATTGGCGCTTTATACCAAATCGTCAGTAGACTTCAACCACAGTTTTGAAAATTTTCAAACTTCTCAACTTATTAAAAGACTTTTATAAACCATCTGAGAATTATGTTAATAAATTAGCTATAAAAATTCACGAATTATTTTAAAAAATCACATGAAAATCAATGAAATAGAAGCCATGATCCAAGGACCTGTGCATGTAGACAATTTAAGATTTGGCCTTTCCATTCTTCATGGCTGGATTAGATTTTTCGAATGTCTTTTGCACGTGGCATATAAAATACCTTTACAAAAGTGGCAGGCTAGGACTGATTCTGAAAAAAGAACGGCAGCTGAAACAAAAAAAGAAATTCAGAAAAAATTTAAAGAGAATATGGGATTAATAGTTGACCAACCCAAACCTGGTTTTGGAAACACGAATGATGGGAATACGGCAAGACGTTTTTTTCAAAACGCTGAAAAATATGCCGAAATAACAAAAATAGATGTTAATTTAATAAAAAAAATTCACGTGTTGCTTATTGCTGTATCCAGTGGCCATGAAATTAATAATGAAAAATTTTAAATATATGCACACAATACAGGACGACTTTTTGTTGAAACGTATCCTTGGTACACTATGCCTCCCACTTTGCACAAGTATTTTATTCACGGACCCGAAATTGTGTCAAATGCCATTTTACCTATTGGGCAGTTATCAGAAGAAGCGCAAGAAGCTCAAAATAAAGATTTTAAAAAATATAGGGAGTTTCATTCACGAAAGTGCAGTCGCGAAAAATCAAACCAAGACATTTTTATTATGTTTTTGATAACCTCTGACCCAATTATTTCAAGCATGCAAAAATTGCCTACAAAGAAGGTTCAAAGCTTGCCAGAGGAGGCAATTGATTTAATTGTACCCGCAGCTCCGAACAAGAACAGTGATGTTGAACTTGCTGATGTTGCTAATGATGATGATGATAATGATGATGATGATAACGATGATGATGATGATGATAACGATGATGATGATGATGATGATAACGATGATTATAATGATGATGATGATGATGTTGATGATTGACTTTAAGATGTATAAAATGTAATGTTTAAGTTCTAATATGTACTCCTTGCACTATATATCTACACTGATATTTGGCATTATTTAATAAAATTATACTCAAATATACTTAGAAAACATTTTTTTTAAATTATTTTAATGGTATTAACTGAAAAATAAAGAAAAATTATCCGAACATAGCTTCCCTGATTTGATCCAAGAAAACATGCTATTCTAACCCACTGTGCGAAGGTTAGCGAAGTATAGAAAAATATATGTTATTAATATAAAATAACCTCAAAACTCAAACATATCTATTAATTATTAAAAGAAAAGAGGTTAAAAAATTAGACACAAGAATGATATAAATTTTTTGTTGTGTATTAGTTAGTAAGATAAAAAAAAACAAACTGAGAAAATTTATTTATTTACAGCCAAATTATGATGTTAGTAAGAGATTGTAAAACAAAAATTAAATATATATATATATATATATATATATATATGTATATATATATATATATATATATATATATATAATATGAAATTTATTTGTTAGGTGGTTAAGCAATATCTATATGCATTTCATTGGTGCTTCTTACCAAATCGTCAGTAGACTTCAACCACAGTTTTGCAAAGTTTCAAACTTCTCAACTTATTAAAAGACTTCCAAAAACCATCTGAGAATTATGTTAAATAAATTAACTATAAAAATTCACAAACAATTTCAAAAAATCACATTATAATAAGTGTAGCAGGCTATGAAACTTATACAAACCAAACCCAACAAACAACTTTTA
The DNA here is from genome assembly GCA_963675445.1 of Linnaemya vulpina. Classification (NCBI taxonomy): domain Eukaryota; kingdom Metazoa; phylum Arthropoda; class Insecta; order Diptera; family Tachinidae; genus Linnaemya; species Linnaemya vulpina. The sequence goes on from OY776281.1 coordinate 30,792,092, forward strand.
TTCGATACGACTCTATTTTATTTTTCTATACCTTTATACAATTAGAAATCCCTTGGATAACAATGAAAGTATTTATAAGGCAAAATGAAAAATAAAATCTCAATTTCTAAAGAATAAAAGAAACACGAAACCCTTGGATTTATAAAAATTCTAAATTTTTATACGCTCAAAACAACTGAAATTTAAATTTCAGCAAAAAAAAATTTTTTTGCATATTTTAATACTTACTTAGTGAACCTTTATCAGTCAAAAATGAGTACTTCTTCTACAAAAAGTAAAAAAAAAATTCTCCAGCTCTAGACGAGCAACTTGTATTTGAGTGCGACTATGTACTGCAATTTTGCAATAAGTTTAATAATATAGTCGCAGAAGAGCAATCAGAATCGCTCCTAGAAATTAAGTCTAAGAATCTTGAAGCAAGGTGGGCAAGGGCAGAAGCCTCTTACCAGAGGGCACCAGAAAATGAAGTCAATAAGGATTGCAGAGAGGCCGCAAAAATAAACTTTGAAAATTGTGTAGACGCCTATTACCTATGCAATGCTCAGATCACGGACAAAATTAAGTCTAGAATAGAAACGAATCAGACACAGGGCTTCGCAACATCAACTTGATACGCCATGAATAACCAGCCCATAGTGCAGGGGATATCTCAAGATAACGCAAATATCTGCATAAAGATCCCTCCATGCGGAACAGAGATATTTTACGGCAGTTACAAACATTGGCCCTCATTCAGAGACATGTTTACTTAAGAAATAAAACGCAAGGAGAAGCGATATACTTTATCAAGTGATAATTTTGACCACGCTTGGAATGATTTCAAAACACGATATGAAAATAAACGCGTGCTAGTGGATAATCAGATAAGAATTCTGTTTGATATTCCATCGGCAAAAACTGAAGACAGTGAGTCAATTAGACGAATTCAGTCTGATATCAATGACTCATTAGCCACATTAAGATCTCTGCAAATACAAGTTGAGAGTTGGGATCCAATTCTTATTCGTTTGGTATCCACTAAGCTTCCTCATCACACATTTTTACTCTGGAAACAATCACTTGCGTCTCCCCGAGAACTTCCAGAGTGGTCCCAGATGTTCCAATTTCTTGTAGACAGGTACGAAGCGTTAAACGGCCAAACAGTATACAAAATACGAAGGAATGTTTCACTCTAGCGAATAAGCCCAACATATATATATACAAACCTATGTGTCGCAAGAAAATTTGAGCTCAGTTTGAAAGTTGTGCAATGAGAATCATTCTTTGAGAATGTGCGCCAAGTTTCGGACATTTACAGAGAAACAAAGAGTGGATTTTGCTTACAAGAACAAGTACTGTAATAATTGCTTAGCCTCGTCTCACTAAAGAGCAAGCACACTTGCATACATTGTAATAAAATGCTCCACACAAAGTTGCATACGAATCAGATGCGTCAACACAATTCATCAAAAAATTCGACTTCTCAAGTAGCAACCGGAGTGTCACGAAGTAGTCATTCTAGTAATACCCCTCTTAAACAAAATATTGGTCATAATGAAGAACTACCTCACTTTTCGGAAGAAGTTCGATCCAAATTTGCGGCAAGTTATGACAATATATTATTACGCACAGCTTTAATGCAAATTGAGCACAGGGGGGCACTCTTCACTGTCAGAGCATTAATTGACCCTGGCTCACAACGAACCTTCTTATCTGAAAATATCAGAAGTAGGTTAAATCTCCCATATAGGAAGTCCCACTTCGAAATCGTAGGCATTGGGGGGCAAAGGCAAACCGCTACCAAAGAATGCGAATTCATAATATTTGCGAAAAGGTACAATGTGAGAGTTTCAATCATGTCTATAGTTCTGCCCAAGGTAACAAAAAGGCTTCCATTTGATATCCCAATATCATCCGAACTATCTCGCCTAGATGTAGCGGACCCGAGTTTTAATATATCGTCACAGATCGATATAATATTAGGCAATGATTACGAACATTTTCTTAACATTGATGGCATAAAGACGGCATATGTGGAAGGGCCTCAGCCTATAACACCGTATTCGGATGGGTACTCAGGGGTCCCATGGCAGTTAAAAGAGTTCAATCGTTTACAACATCTGTAATTGCCTCTTACAGCTCAGAACTCAATGGGCTTCTACGACAATTTTGGAAGCAAAAAGAAGTTCCAACATCTCGTTCAAAGTCAGAGGAAGGAGAATATTGTCAGGAATTTTATTCCGAAACAACCGAACGTCAGGAGAACGGGAGGGATGTGGTTTGGTTACCATTTAAAAAAGAATTTCCCCAGGAAGTATCTCTTGGGGCATCACGGTTTATTGTATTGGCTTAGTACGCAAGAATGGAGAAAACGTTGACAAGAAATTCTCTACTTCAAGGTCAGTATAGTCAAGTACTCACAGAATACCTAACCCTGGGTAACATGGAAGAAACATCATCCCGTGAAGTAGTGATTCAGGATAAGTATTATTCATTTTACTTACCACATCACGCTGTGGTCCGTCCTGAACACAAGACGACAAAAGTAAGGGTCGTATTTAACGCTTCCAGAAAAACCAAGTCGAATCTCTCCCTCAATGATGTGCTATACACAGGTCCAATATTACAACGCAATTGAAACATCACTATTATCAGCTGGAGAAAATATTATTACGTATATAGCGCTGACATACAAAAGATGTATACACAAATACTCGTACACCCAAAGGATAGAGCATTTCAACAAATTTTGTTTCAAGACAAGCCTGATGATCCTGTTAAAGACTTTCAATTGAAGACAGTGACCTTTGGGGAAATTGCGCAACTTATCTTGCGATTAGAACGCTGCTTCAGGTCGCCTCTGATTATGAACTAACGAACCCCAAAGCTGCTAATATATTACGTCAAGAAATGTACGTGGATGATGTACTCTCAGGTGGTCACTCAATAGAAGAAACCCTTTTAGCCCAATCACAATTGATACATGTTCTAAAAGAAGCTGGCTTTCGTTGAAAAAGCTTACGGCCAATGATAAGCGTTTACTCGATCACTTAGCAAAATATGATTTGTATGATGAGCACTTCCTTCAGTTTCATAAGTCAAGTTCGACGAAAACACAGGGGATTAAGTGGAATGCTCTGACAGACTCATTCACTTACAGTTTTTCTGACATTTTGTAGGCTACCACAGTTACTAAGCATCAGATACTTTCAGCCGTTGCCAAACTATTCGACCCAACCGGTTGGCTTGCACCGGTAATTGTTAGACAAAATTACTAATGCAACAACTCTGGTTGAAAGCCTACAAAGTTGGCACAATCTAGTCAATGATATCTCAATGGTGAGTGCCATTCACATCCCTCGATGACTACAGTTTAACCCTGTTAATATAGTCTAAGTAAATGGGTTTTCTGATGCATTTAAAACAGCATATTGTGCTGAAGTCTACGTAAGATCCCAAACCAATACTCACAGTATCTATTCGAATCTCTTAATAGCAAAGAGTAAAGTCGCGCCAATTCAAACTATTTCTCTACCACGATTAGAGCTCAACGGAACAGTTTTACTATCAAAACTTATAAATTATGTGAGCACATCCCTTGAATTTCAAGAAAAAGAGGTATATTTATGGACTGACTCATCAATAGTCTTGGGATGATTGTCGAAACACCCATCAACATTTGTCTCAAACCGAGTATCTCAAATCCAAAGTTTAGTACCTAAAGGGATCTGGCATCATGTAATAACTCTAGAGAATCCTGCGGATCTTCTTGAAAATTTCTCATCGTATTGTAGAGCTCTTGGAGTAATAAGTTACGTTTTCCGATTTTTTCATAGAACCTTAAAAAACAAAGAAATCCCATCCACACTATCGCATACTCAAGAAGAAGTAAAGTTTTTTTGCTGAAGAATATTTTCAATTGTCTAATTCTCAAATAATAGATAATAAAATCCCATTGAAAACGTTAAACCCCTTTATTGATAACCAGGCAATATTGCGCGTAAACGGTCGTTTATGCCGCTCCTCCCTGCCATACAATGAACGATATCCTATTATATTCTCAGGCAATTTTCGATTTTGTCACTTATATTTAAGCCAGTTACACACAATACTTTCGCATGCATACACATATGCAGAATATTCCAAACAAAATTTTATATTTCCAGATTGAAAACTTTATTCGACATTGCAAGGTTTGTTAAATTCATAAACAGCAGCCATGCTCTCAAATAATGGCTCCTCTCCCCCCTGAAAGATGTCAATTGTCGGCACCCTTTCAAGTAACTGGAATTGATTTCGAGAGGCCCTTCGAATTTAAAGCTTCAGCATTACGCTCGTCAGCATTCATTAAAGGTTATGCATGCGTGTTTGTTTACTTTAGCAAAGAGGCAGTCCATCTAGAAGCGTGTTTTCATATCTTTCCTCTACGGCATTTACCAGATTCGTTGGGAGGCAAGGGCTCCCCTAAAGGGTGGTCTCAGATAATGGTAGAAAATTTCTTGGGGCTAGTAAAGTATTTATTCGTGAATTTACATTGTTTATCAAGTCTGCCGCAACAGATGTATCACACAGGTACATAACATATGGCTTTGAAGGGAAATTTATAACGCCACACGCACCTCACATGGGCGGTCTTTTGGAAACTGCTGTAAAGAGCTTCAAATTTCACTTTAAGAGAGTTGCAGGAGCTCAAAATTTCAATTTTGATGAGTTCTCAACTCTTCTAGCAAGAAATGAAGGGGTTCTCAATTCCCGACCCATCTCTGCTTTGTCTGAAGATCCCACGGATCTTACCGCATTGACCCCTGCTCATTTTTTAAAAGGGGCGCCTATCATGGCTTTCCCCGAGCAACACGTGCAAAAGATGTCAATCGTGAACAAATGGGAAAAGCTAAAGGCACTGCATCACAATTTCGCGATTAGATGGAAGGAGGACTATCTCAAATCTCTTCAGAAGAGATCCAAATGGAAGACAAAAGCTCACAATCTGCAAGTGGGCGATTTGGTAGTTATAATTGATGACTTAAGACCCCCTTATGAGTGGATACTGGGACGGGTGGAAAAAACATACCCAGAGTCCGATTCTAATATACGTGTTGCTGATTTACGTACAGTATCAGGAACTAATACTCGTCCGGGCATAAAACTATGCTATCTCCCACTTTTGAAGGAAAATTTAGAAAACTGATCTAATTTAATTTAATTTTGTCTAATATTCACTACAACCAAAATTACAATCGTTCCTATCTATTGCATTTCTTATTACAATAATTTAAAATACTAATTTCTTTTGTTTATTACTAGGAAATACTGCCAACTCACATCATGACTCCAAACAGAAGCAGCCGATCTAGTAGCAGGTATCGCCGAATTCATCAGCGAAGCCGCGATTCTAAGATACATCAATGCCTGATGTGCAAAAAGTTTCATCCGTTAAAGTACTGCAAGAATTCTTACAATTAAGTACAAAGAAAAAAATACAGTTTGTGGAACGGCATCACTACTGCCTCAATTGCCTAGCAAAAAGGCATACCATCAGAGGGTGTACGTCGTTGGCTACCTGCCGTAAGTGTGACTCTTTATATCATACCTTGCTACATGTGGTGAAGAAAAGGAAACCAACCCGTCGTTCAGCTACACAATATGATTCATGGCGAACAAAACCTAAGGATTCGACTACACCAAACACCAAACTTTTGTCCGAAGCGATTAAATCGCTAACTCAAGTCCTCTGTGCAGCAGAATCATCAAAAAATTTTGCATAACTGCAAGGCCGGCGGCATATCCAATAATAATCGGACACTAAACAACAACATAAGTTATCTTTATATTAGTTTATTTATATTCAAATTGTCAGTCAGGGTTCCAACCAATGAATTATATATTGAATTTAATATAACTATACTTGGCAAAAAAAGTTTTCAACAAAATGTATTTCATTAAACCGGTTTATTTCATATATACTATCATACTTAATTTTTAATTATTGAATTATTACTTACCAATCAACCTTCAAGGAATTCACTTCGTTGCTACAAGCTTTGGAATTTATAATTATCTAAGACCTAGAATTTATCCTTACTCTAAACCCTAATTTGTACTTATTCTAAACTACTACATTTGTACATATTATATTTCCTAAGGGCTGAATCTATTATAAATAAAATCGTGCTGAAGAGAACAAGATGGAAACCCTACACGTCTTCTATATACTGGTCAACCCTGAAGGTAAAAACGTTTCATCCATAATCAGTTCAACATTGTCATCTCTAGAGAAAATATTGTTTTTTAATAACGAAGATTATTACAGATTGAATAAGCTTTTTGCTATTATTTTCGAATTCGTTTAGGTTTCCACAAAACTTTTTTATTCCTTCGACATTCCTATCACTGGCTTTTTGAGTTTTAATCATTTTATTAATTCTTTCTTCATAACGAATCTTAATTGGTTCTAATAATTTTTTAATTTCATTTTCATTCTTCTTTAGAGATGTTATAAATTTCTGTTTATAGTAAATTAATTGCTGTTTGTTTTTGACCACCCCGTCTTGTATTTCTTATACTACCATATCAATGTTTTTTATATATTGCGAGTAATCATCACACATGTATCTAATAAACTTATTTTCATCCATGATAGTAACCGAATATTGGTCCAGTCCCGCACATTTTTTCGTGATATGGAAAACTTTGCCACATTCTCCACTACAACTTATTTCACTTTCTCCTCGTATAACTAATCTGCATTTATTGCATTCAGCCATGTTATTGACAAAAATCATTTTGTTAACTGGGATATGCACATATATGATGAAAAACTTAACGTTGTTCTTGTTTGATAATGTGAAATTTGTTATTATAAATTTACGGATTTTTGCTTGTTTAATGTTTTTTTTTTTTGCTCGGTGGCTTGTTTCCTTTTGTATATTGAACTAAATTATATTGATTATAGTTGCTGTTGAAATTCCAAATTTAGTTGTTGAAAAGTTTGAATGACAGTATATTTCAAATACTTGCAGATATTTAATAATAGCTGACTTAAAACAAAAAGCTTAAGTACTAGGTTCGAGTTTTAATTATTAAATGAGATTTAATTATTGCATGGTCTACAATAATCCAATGTTGTATAATTATGTTATGGCAAATATTTGTACATCAACGTACATTCTCAAGAACCCTATATTGGTGTAACGAGATCTCGTCAGAATAGAGGCACTGCGATTTGACACAAAACGATAGTGAAATCAATAACAAGATAAGATAATCGGCTAAGATCGAGAAATATTCTTACATGAATATTTCTTTCATTAAAATAGTTCAAAATTTCAGAAATTATCCTAGTTTTTATAACAAAAATTATAAGCTTTGATAGTATAAGTTTGAAATGTTCTTGTACGACTGATACATGTAAAAAGCAATTATTTATTAATTTCGTTGAAAAGAAACAAATATATAGTTAAAATCGCATTATTTTCATACTAATATATAAAATTTTCCCAAATATTGGAGTAAATACTTAGTACTCGCGTATACCTACATAACACATCACTATTTTAAGTTGATAATTTTGGATGGAAAAGTGTTCATTTACTTTTTGTTATTATTCAGAGAAATTTCACAAAATTTCTTCTTACTCTCTAGTTGATAGAAAAGTAGATGAACAGAGCTTATTTGTTCAAGCGCATGACAGTAGGTTCAAAAGTCATATGCAACACACTGTATCTTTACGAAGCTGCGATAAAAAATTTGACTGAACTGAAGTTCAATTTTTCCACCCAAGAAATAAAAGACAGCAAGTACTTTAAGCTGGTATTATTTGGATTACCAACAGATGCGGGTTTATTAAAGAACGAATTCGTGCAAATTGCATAATATAAGACCTGTAAGTCTTAAAGAAATTGTTACTAAAAAGACCACAACTGACGACGCTATATATTTGGTTGAATTTAACAAACAAAAAGTTTCTACAAGTGACGTTATTAAAATAAGGTACTTTAGTAACATTTCTGTATAGTGGAGAAAACCTCTTAGAGGTAACAAAGGACTCACGCAATGTAATAAATGCTCTATGTACGGACATGGAGCAAAAAATTGTAATAGAGTCAGTGCCTGCGTAGTTTGTGCCGCCAATCATGACCAGGCAGAATGTGCCCTATCCAAAAATACACAAGAAGACTGTGCTGTTTATAAATGCTACAACTGCACTAAAAAGAACTTGAGAGATGTTAATCACAGGTCTGATGACCCTAAATGCTTCTGCCGTCAGGATTATTTAGAATTCCGTCTTCTACTTACATCCAGATTAAAACCTAGATTCAATAGACCTAGAACAAATTTTGCTTATAATGATGCTGAGTTTCTGCAGCTGTCGAGTCAACTGCTGTCCAATTTGATATTGGACAAAATCATTTTTTATTATTATTTAATATAAATTATTTGCACTGAATTTTATATTTATTCCTTATAAATTAAACCCTTTATAATTGAATTATAAATTAAACCTTTTATAATCGATTTGAATATGCAAATCTTAAGTATAAGTATATTGTATGAATTGTAAACGATTTATTTTTAGCTTTTTTATACTTACTTTGGAAACATCTCTCTTACTTACCTTTTATACAAACCTTTTCTTCCTGTGTACTTACCCAGTTAAATTTAGACAATATTGTAACACTGAAAATGTACTAAATGTTGCTCGAGTTGACACTCGAAAAATTCCATATGTTGCGCGGTTTGTCCAAAAGCCGAACTTTCCTTTTTCTTAATTTAAAAATTAAATGACTACTTCTTCTTCAACCAGCATCAACGAGAGCAGCATTTATCTGCCCAAAAGGTAAACTCTATATTTTATTTACTCAAACTCCTGTAAATAAACCCTATCATTAAAAGGAAAATTTTATATTGGTTCTTATTTTTCCTTTCCCACTTCCCAATATCAATTATTTATAATCGATATTAATAATTTTGTTTGGAGTTCATCTAAACAAAATTATTTTAGCGCAAAATTTATAGCCCAACATTTTGTTCACGGTCCTTAAAGGCTGAAAGAAGTTATCCAGCGAAAATTACCAAGATATTTACTCATATACAAAAGAGAAACTCATTCCTGTTCTAAATTGAGAAATTGAGAAAAAGCTACACATGAGGTAAAACACAAAAACTTAAAACAACCACCATACAGTCCATTATTTACACAGTGAGTAGAAAGAAGTAAATTAAAAAAACAAATAAAAGAAATCTTAACAGTGCAAATAAAAGCAAATTTAAGTGAATGGTATTTAGTTAAATATATGTATATTGCATAAATAAAGAAAACTTTTGCATAAACGAAATCAATATCGAAAAACGAAAAGATTTTTTAAGAAATAATACCACAGCCCAAGAAAAATATATTGTGGATGCGTGCATGTGTATATAATTGATAAATAAAAGTACATATGTACACGTACATAAAACTAAATTAAAAGGGCGCTAAAAAGAAAAGTAAAATTCAAAAAGTAAAATTCGAAAAGTAAAATTTAAAAAAAGAAAACGAAAAATATAAAAATTATATTCACTTGGTCCTGAAAAACTCCTACAAGAAGCAATTTGAAATTAAAATTCCTAAACGCCTTCAAGGAAATTACCGACATACTCATTTATGTAAGTAGAAAATAAAATTTTCAACATATTATACCTACAAAAATTTGTTTCAATAATATGTATGTATATGAAACCCGTTTATTTTAAATACATATATAAATAACTACTCTAAACGAATATCACATCAACAAATATATTAATAAATACATACCTACATACTTAACGGTCTTTCCATAACTTCTCATTCTCATACTTACCGTTCATGCATTTGATCATATACCTATAAATACCTAAATAATATACATACATATGTACATATTGTACTTAAAAAGGAGAAAAGGAACAAAGGAATCGGAACAAATTTCTTACATACTTACCTCTTGAAAATATATTTAAAATTTAAATTTAAGGCCTTTAACCTCAAGGTCAGAGAAGTGAAAAACAATGTTCTTTATAAAATATGTACATATGCTGTTAAATTAGAAATCATCACTCTATATGTAGTTGTGCTAAATCAAAAGTTGTTTGTGATCAGTTCTCTTAAAATATAAAATAATAAGGACAGAGGAATAAAAGGAGGAAGAAAAATACATACATACTTATATACTTATGTATATAAACAGAATTAGCCCAAGACAAGATCAGTGAACTTTTCTCTTGAATATTTCAACTCATCAAGAAATTATATATTAACATCAACTTATTTCAATCAGAAAATTTAAATTGATTATTTTGAAAAAATTGCACAATAAAATATTCTTTGTAAAATTTACCACATATTCTACAAAAATAAATTTAAATAGTTTTACAAATTTTTTGGAGCAACAATAAAAGTTAAATAAATATTCACATGCATGCATACATACATATGTACAAACAAAGGAATTGAAACAGTAGTTAGCACAAATAACTAAACAAGGGATGGAAAATCCACTACCTACAGTAATAAGTATGGAAAATCAACTAAGAACAATATAAATTAATTATAAATAAATTCGAACAGTTACTCATACACACATATAAATAGAAATTTATATTCATTTAATTATTATTAGTAAAAAAGAAAAACCATACACATCTATCTACTCATCTCTGCTCATTATCTGAAGTGTACATACATTAAATAAATTGAAATTCATTTCTTGAATTCAATATATCAATTGCCTTTTTTCCATACCTGCTTTATACAAATTTCAACAGTGTTACCGTTTTGCACTTTGAACAAGTTGGTGAGGCACGGTATATTTTTGCCCGGCAAATAGAAACTACAAGTAATATTTAAGTTGATTTCTTAAAACTGAATACAATGCTTTAATTCAATGGAAAGGAAATATTTAATAACATTGAATCTTGTTGATGCTATGAATTTACGCATATTCTCGGGAATTATTCAGTCCGTATTAATTTGTTTGACAAGTTAATAATTCTTTATTTTGAAAACTAATGTGCTTCACTCTAACCCTTTGAATTTTTATTTGCTAGAATTCTATTCTATTGCTATTCAAAATAGCCCCTAGTTCTATTCTCTAAAATAGATTGAATGTCTAGCCCCTGATATTTCATAACTTGAAATTTTTCCGTGCTCTTGTAATTCAAATAGATATCCGATTTAAAACTTGAACTATTGCTATATTATAGCCCCTAGTTTGGCCCTGCCATTATATACTGCAACTAACCCTTATTTTGGTTCTTGTTTTATTGAATAATTTCACGGAGTTTACACATAGTAAAAACGTTAATAGCACTACATCAAAATGGCAACTAAATCCATTGAAGACCCCTCTCCAAGAGATCAATTCGATTATGATAGCGATAGGTTGCTCAATTTTTGCGACAGATTTAAGGAATCTGAAAATATTGACCTTAACGAATCCATTCTTGAGGTTAAACTTAAAGAATTGGAATCCAGATGGGGAAGGCTCGACTCCTCCTATGAAATCCTCATGATGTCAAAGGATCCCGCTTTCACGTCAGCAGTCAAAGCTGGGATTACGAAAATTTTTGATGAATGCACAGACTCATATTATGTATGCTCGTCTCAAATTTTAGAGTTAATGAAAAGTTTTCGATTGGAAACTGGACATTACCCTGCAGGTCAATCGACCTCCCGATATACTGTGCAGAATCAAGCCCTCCAATATGATCAGCTTCAAAATAGCTCATACTGCATTAAGCTGCCTCCCTGTGACACTGAGGTGTTCAAAGGGAGCTATGAACAATGGCCCTCGTTTCGAGACATGTTCACAGCAGTATACATATGGCACTCGAAACTTACACCCGTTACTAAATTGTATCACTTACGTAACAAGACAAGAGGTGAGGCGGGGGATATTGTTAAAAGATATCCTCTCTCTAACGAAAATTTCGAATTAGCATGGGATGCTTTGAGAACCCGCTATGAAAATAAACGTGTTCTGGTTGATAACCAGATCAAAATTCTATTTGATATACCCGAGGCAACTAGTGAAGACAGTGAATCAATTCGAAGAATCCAGTCTTCAGTGAATGACTCACTCGCAACACTCAGAACACTTGGCGTTCAAGTGGACAGTTGGGACCCCATATTGATTCGCCTTATCTCCACAAAGTTGCCTGAAGTAACACTTGCTATGTGGGAACAATCTCTCACATCACCTCGTGAACTTCCGCAATGGAGCCACATGTCGCAATTTCTGGTTGACAGATACGAGGCGGTTGAACGTATAAATAGCATTAAAACATCAAAAGATTGTTTTATGCTAACAAAACCGAATCAAGCTAAGGTGCAGACGTATGTGTCTCAGGAAAGTTTGGATGCTGTTTGTTGCAGACTATGCAATGTGGGTCATCCTTTGAGAGCATGCCCCAGATTCAAAGCGTTCAGTGTGCAACAGAGAGTTGATTACGTTTTTAAGAACAAATTTTGTAACAATTGTTTGGCTGCTTCTCATCTCAAGTCAAACTGTGGTAGCAAGTATAGATGTATGCATTGCAAGAAAAATCACCACACTTTATTGCACATGGGACAAAATTCTCAGAACTCAACGCACGGCTCAGGCAAAGTACATACGGAAGCACCAAATCATGATACTAAATTTGTACAATGCCAGTCTCAAGATACCCTTCAATCGGCTTCAAAAGCTACTCAAAATGATATTCCCAGCACTTCTAGTCGTGTATATGCTAATTGCTCTACCGGAAGTGAAAATATTTTGTTACGCACCGCTCTGACACAAATTGAACATAGGGGTGAACTCTTCACCGTAAGGCTCTAATTGATCCCGGTTCTCAAAGAACATTTCTGACAGAAAGAATTAGAACTCGTCTTCAGATCCCATACAGGAGTTCTCATTTTGAAATTGTAGGTATAGGTGGTCAAAAACAGGTCGCTAATAAGGAATGTGATTTTGTTTTATACGCCAAAAGACACAAATTGCGCGTACCTATAAGGGCTATTATACTCCCAAAACTCACCAAGCGGCTTCCAACTTGCAATTTTGAAATCCCGGTCTCAACGGAACTCGCGGACTTAGATCTAGCTGACCCTACTTTCAATAGGGCTGCTCAAATAGATCTTATTCTGGGCAATGATTGTGAACACTTGCTCAACATTGATGGCATTAGAAAAAATATATGTGGTCAGACTTCGGCCTACAATACCATTTTCGGATGGTTTTTAAGTGGCCCTATAAAATCGACACCTGTTCAAACGTTCACGACCTCAGTGTTCGTATCCCAGACTGTTGAGCTTAATAAAATTTTAAGGCAGTTTTGGGAACAGGAAGATGTTCATACTGCAAGGCCCAGATCGGTCGAAGATGAATTTTGCGAAAAATTTTACACAGAAACCACTACACGTAGCGAAAATGGTAGATACTTGGTAAGGCTACCTTTCAAAAAAGATTTTCCAGAAAAAATCTCTCTTGGTTCATCCCGGTTCACAGCTCTGGCTCAATACTCGAGCATGGAAAAAAATTTATCAAAAACCCCCGAGCTTCAAGCTCAATATACAGAGACTTTAAAAGAATACATAACTGTGGACCACATGGAGGAGGTTCCATCAAATGAAGTCGTTTCACACGGTAAATATGGCTCATATTATTTACCGCATCATGCCGTAGTTCGCCCTGAACATAAAACTACTAAAGTTAGAGTTGTTTTCAATGCTTCTCGGAAATCGAAATCTCAATTTTCTCTCAATGATGTTCTGCACACAGGCCCTACTCTACAGAATGATTTAATATCAATTATAATTAATTGGAGAAAATATCAGTACGTTTTTAGTGGCGATATTCAAAAAATGTATCGCCAAATCCTTGTGCACCCAGCTGATAGGCCGTTTCAGCGAATTCTATTTCAACCCCACCCTAACGGCCCCATTAAGGATTATCAATTGAAGACTGTAACGTTTGGCGTCAACTGTGCCCCATACCTAGCTATTCGGACCCTATTACAAATCGCTTCCGATTCCGAATCAGCTTTTCCAAAGGCAGCTGCAATTCTGCGCACAGAAACATATGTCGATGACATACTCTCAGGAGGTTACCCCATTGACGAAGCTTTATCTGCCCAAACTCAGCTAATAGCTTCATTAAGCTCAGCAGGGCTCCCATTAAAGAAGATAACGGCAAATGATCAGCAATTACTCTCCAATCTGCTAAAGGAGGATCTTTATGATTCAGATTTTCTCCGTTTCCACGACACCAGTTCTACCAAAACTCTTGGCATAAGGTGGAATGCAGTCACTGACTCGTTTACGTACAAATTTTCCCCGATTGAACAAACGGTCAGGATTACAAAGCGACAAATCTTATCCTCAGTTGCAAAATTATTTGATCCTGCTGGATGGCTGGCTCCTATAGTCATCAGAGGAAAACTTTTAATGCAGCAGTTATGGCTGGAGGGGTTAGAATGGGATGATGATGTTTCATCTGAATCCCTTTATAAATGGAACTCTCTGGTGCAAGATTTCGGTCTCATCGATAAAATTTCCATCCCACGTTGGTTACACAGTACTCCATCTGATTCAATTTCTATTCACGGGTTCTCAGATGCATCAAAGGTAGCATACTGTGCCACAACTTATATTCGATGTGAGACTATGTCTCACAACAGCTTCAATAATTTGCTGCTAACTAAGAGTAAAGTAGCCCCGATACAGACAATTTGTCTCCCGCGACTAGAATTGAATGGCGCAGTTTTACTGGCAAACCTCGTAGAATATGTTAAGGATTCACTTCGTCTCAACATCGGTGAGGTCATCCTGTGGACGGACTCGTCCATTGTATTAGGTTGGCTCTCGAAACCCCCATCCTCATGGGAAACATACGTGGCAAATCGCACTTCTCAGATTCACCGTTTGGTTCCGGATGCTATATGGCGACATGTGCCAACACACGACAACCATCCTCAGAGTGGCCATATAGAGATCCCCTGAAAGTTATTGCCGACTCGAAAATTTAGACTCATTCATTACACACAGAAGTCAAAGAAGATGACATTTTGTGTAAGTTCTCTTCATATAACCGAGCGTTGCGAGTTATATGTTACATTTTTCGATTCTTCGCCAGATGCTTAGCGAAAAGTTCGAAATTCTCAGAACTTAATAGACCAGAATCTTCTCCTGGCGATCTCACTTTTGACGAAATGAAATTTGTCAAAAAGCGTCTTATTTCTCTAGCCCAAAGGAATTTTTATGATGAGGAGTACCAATTATTATGTAACTCACGGCCTCTACCAAATAAAAGTTCTTTAAAGAATTTGAACCCTTTTCTCGATTCGGACTCACTTTTACGAGTGAATGGCAGACTATCTCGGTCGTCGATACCATATAACGAGCGTTATCCCATAATACTGCCCAGAAATTCTCGATTTTGCCAGTTATATCTTTTGTTTATTCATAATGTACTCGCTCATGCTGACTGTAGTCAAATGATTAGGATGGTGCAATCAGAGTTTCATATCTTTCGAATTAAGCCGGGAATAAAAGCTATTATTCGTAATTGCAAGGTCTGTATAATACACAGACAGAAATCATGCTCGCAGATAATGGCTCCCTTGCCTCCAGAAAGATGTACACTCACGCCACCTTTTCATGTGACAGGTATAGATTTCGCAGGCCCTTTTGAACTGAAGACGTCAATTTTGCGAAGGGCTAGTACTATTAAGGGATACGTGTGTGTCTTCGTTTGCTTTAGCACGAAGGCTATTCATCTGGAAGCATGCTCTGGTTTGTCGTCAAATGCTTTTCAGGCGGCATTCGCTCGCTTCGTTGGGAGGCGGGGACTCCCCCACAGGGTAACTTCTGACAATGGCAGAAATTTTTTGGGCGCTAGTAGAGCGCTAGGACGTAAATTTTCAAGGTTTATTAATACCGCGGCTCATGATGTTGCCCAGAAGTACCTTTCTCGAGGATTTGAATGGAAGTTCATTCCCCCACACGCACCACACATGGGCGGCTTATGGGAAGCCGCCGTTAAGAGCTTCAAATTTCATTTCAGACGAATTGCTGGAACTCAAAAATTCAACTTTGAGGAGTTTTCTACTATCCTTGCCCGGATAGAGGGATTACTTAATTCCCGCCCGATTTCAGCGCTGTCAGAAGACCCCTCAGACATCACGGCACTGACTCCCGGACATTTTTTAAGAGGTTCTCCTATTATGGCTTTCCCTGAACCCGACAGTCGAAATATCTCGCTCATCAACAGATGGGAGAAACTGAAGGCTCTGCACCATCAATTCTCAATACGATGGAAAGAAGATTACCTCAAGGCTCTTCAGAAGCGCTATAAGTGGATATATTCAAGTCCAAATCTTCATCCTGGAGATCTTGTAGTAGTAAAGGACGATCTCCTTCCTCCACAGGAATGGCGACTGGGACGAATAGACAAAACTTACCCAGGTTCAGATGGAAATGTCCACATCGCTGATGTGCGCATCGCCTCTGGAGTCATAACACGCCCAATAGTCAAGTTATGTTTTCTTCCTTATATGGAAAATCGAGAGGTTTAAAACCTCATAAGATCTACTTATAGCCGAATACATTTAAAATCCTTTTTCTTTATTATTTCTTGTTTTCATTACACGTTTTATCCACATACAGAAAAATAGAATTTAAACTACCTCATACTTTAATTTGTATGAACAATTTGAGATCAACCATACATCATGTAGACTTTAATTACCTTAAATTATAAGTTCTAATTCGTATTTGTTTTTCCATATTAGACCGAATCGCAGATTAGAATCCACTCGTCCAGTTGACATTCGCACCCGAAAAACCATAAGAAGAAAAAGAGACCCAGAAGTCTATGGTTGTGTTTTATGCGATGCGTTTCATGGCTTGCGATTCTGTCGAAAATTTTTAACCATGTCGGTGAAAAAACGGATGAATGTCGTAGAACGATACCAATGTTGTGTGAACTGCTTGGCGAGAAGCCACGATGTGAAGGCATGTGCATCAAACGATACCTGCAGAAAATGTAGAAAATTGCACCACACCTTGCTGCATGTGACCCGGAAGAAGAAACCGAAAAGCCGGACTAACAAGAAAGAGGAGAAACCACAACAACTGCGAAAACCAACTCCCCAACAAACACCAAATCCACCTACAGCCACAACAATCCCAACAACAGCCATTATAGAGGCGATTAAATCATTGGCAAATGTCCTTTGCCCAACCACCAACCCGCCATATGTTGCCTGAAGGCCTGGCCTGGCGGCATGTCCAATTTGATATTGGACAAAATCATTTTTTATTATTATTTAATATAAATTATTTGCACTGAATTTTATATTTATTCCTTATAAATTAAACCCTTTATAATTGAATTATAAATTAAACCTTTTATAATCGATTTGAATATGCAAATCTTAAGTATAAGTATATTGTATGAATTGTAAACGATTTATTTTTAGCTTTTTTATACTTACTTTGGAAACATCTCTCTTACTTACCTTTTATACAAACCTTTTCTTCCTATGTACTTACCCAGTTAAATTTAGACAATATTGTAACACTGAAAATGTACTAAATGTTGCTCGAGTTGACACTCGAAAAATTCCATATGTTGCGCGGTTTGTCCAAAAGCCGAACTTTCCTTTTTCTTAATTTAAAAATTAAATGACTACTTCTTCTTCAACCAGCATCAACGAGAGCAGCATTTATCTGCCCAAAAGGTAAACTCTATATTTTATTTACTCAAACTCCTGTAAATAAACCCTATCATTAAAAGGAAAATTTAATATTGGTTCTTATTTTTCCTTTCCCACTTCCCAATATCAATTATTTATAATCGATATTAATAATTTTGTTTGGAGTTCATCTATACAAAATTATTTTAGCGCAAAATTTATAGCCCAACATTTTGTTCAACTGCAACATACCGACCATCTTGAGCCACTCTCCCAAAAGAGAAGATTGTATTCTGAAGTTTCGCAAAGCAGACCTTGTGTAGAAAACAACGATGAAGATATATCTAATGAAAGATTTTTGGAAATATTCTTCAATGCTGTGGATATCCTAGAAAAATGTCGAAATAAATTCGACAAATTACGGGTGCTTAGCATGATGCTTAAGCAAGCCATTTAAAATCATGGGTAGCCAAAATATCCATGTTATGCACAAGGCATAACTACTGAGTCAGCAGCTTCCCAGCTCGAAAAAGTTATACACGAAAGAAGCATTGATATTCTTCGTCTTAACGAGACATTCCTGAAACCGCACCATAAGCTTAAAATTTTAGGCTCAAAGTATATAGAGAAGATCGACAAACGCATGGAGGAGACTATTTCGTTTTTGGTGACTTTAACGCGCAACACGTAAGTTGGAACTGTGCCGCAGACAACTCAGCAGGCAAAGAACTTTACAGTCATCATCTTAGTTCAAATTACTACATATTCCATCCAGATACTATTACTAGATTGGGACAAAACATAATTCCAGTCCAACCTTCCACTGTTAATATCTTGCTTTCTAACTCTAATATGTCATTTTCGCGCTTACAGTCGCACACAAATATTTTGTAGTCAGACAATGTTCCAATTTCTTGTTATATTTATGGTCAACCACAATACAACTTAGGCACAGTCCCCCTGTATAATCGTGCTAATTAGCCAGCAATAAAAATTTGGGTAGAGAATGAAATATAAATGTAACAATATTGGCCAAATGGTAAATAACAGTAATGACCTTGATTACTCATTAGACAAATTAATTTGTATAACTAAAGAGGCTTACGAAAAGATACCAGTTTGTGAAAAAATCCTTGGCAGAGAAGAATTTCTAATACATCGAAAATGCTCATTACTTAAATTAATAAATATAACCTCAAGCTTCAGATATGTTGAGATCCAAACTACAGAACCCATTTAATAAGCATTATAAAACAACTGAATCGTCAAATTGGTTTTCACTTGAATAGAGACAGAAATGAAGTGTGGTCCAGTTTTATTTCAAAATTACCTTCCGGATCCAAAAAATTCTGGAAACTAACAAAAGCTTTCAAAGGTAAGTGCTGTGGAGCGAATTCGAAATATATTAATACATTACTCATATATGTCATTTAATTAATGTTTATCTTTAAGTTAATAATGTCAAGTTTTTTTTGTTTGTTAAATGTCAGAGGCTACCGCTGGTTAGCTCGAATGAATTGATTTGGCAGCATTTTTTAGGGTGTGTCAGAAAAGCTAATAAGAAAATTTTTAAAGGGAGCACGCCAGCGCGATAGAATTCTGTAAGTAACTTGTAAGTAACTTGGACAAAACTTTGAATTTCTTATCTTTAACGAAGACTCGATGAACCTTTAGATAATAAAACACAGCATTGTAAAATTTTCTACACGAAATATAATAAAATCGTTTTTATTAAGATTCTGCTGAAGTTTCACAGCTGTGACAAAGAGAATAAGTTGCAAGCCGCAACAATAAGAACTCAACTGTTTCGGATTTAAATGGTGATGTTTTGAGAATGTGTGAAGAAAAAGCAAATGCCATCGCAGATGTTCTCAGTAGTAATCATTCTATCACCACTAACAATTCATCACCATTTCATAATGTTGTTTCAAATTATGTACGTAATCTGAACAATGTTGTGCTTACTGGTACTGACAATAGTGAACTCACTGAGCCTGCGGAAGTTAAATCATTTATTTTGTCGTTAAAAAATAATAAAGCCCCTGGCCTAGATAGCATTAATAGTATCATACTAAAATATATGCCTGAATACTTTTTTGTAACACTAAGCAAAATATTTAATTACTGCTTAAAAAATTGTCACTTTCCCCTAGTTTTTAAAAAGGCTAAAGTGATACCTGTTTTCAAAATCGGATCCCAGATTGCCCTCCAGCTACAGACCAATTAGCATATTAAGTTTATTAGACAAAGTATTCGAAAAAATGATCTACAAAAGAATCGTTAAATTCGCTGAACAGAATGATGTTATTAATCAAAGACAGTTTGATTTTCGGAAGTAGCACTCAACAGTACATCAGATAAAAAGAGTTGTAAATATCATCGAAACGAATAAAAAGAATCGAAGGAGCACAGATATCATACTGCTAGATATTGAAAAGGCTTTCGACACAATATGGTATAATGGCTTG
The DNA here is from genome assembly GCA_963675445.1 of Linnaemya vulpina. Lineage (NCBI taxonomy): Eukaryota > Metazoa > Arthropoda > Insecta > Diptera > Tachinidae > Linnaemya > Linnaemya vulpina. Next base: position 30,812,236 of record OY776281.1, read on the forward strand.
TTGTTTAAACTCAACTCCTATAGTTTTCCAATATACTTACATGAAATAATCCAAAGTTGTTTAATAAGTCCCTCATTTGTAGTCTACATAGATAACAAGTTCGGTTTTATCCCCAACACTTTATTCATTATTTACAACAGATATACCTCTATGTAGAAATCAAGAAGCTGCATTTTACGCAGACGACAGCGTTTTTATTTTTAGCGGTAAAGTTTCCAACGGGATAGTTAAGAAAATGCAAGGGAACTTAAATTCAAGTCAAAAGTATTTTAATAATTGGAAAATTAAAGTAAACGATAATAAAAATCAAGCCACAATTTTTCCTTTTAATAAGTCACCTAAACGGATCCCTTCACAAACTATATTCTGCCGTGGTAATATTATACCAGTAAAATCTGAAATTAAGTATTTCGGCATCATCTTAGACAAGAGATTAAAATTCAAGCATCATGTTGATCACATTTGTCAAAAAGCCATAAAGTGTGGGCGCGCATTGTACCCTTTACATAGCAGGAGATCTAAACTAAATCTGAATAAAAATTAATCATTGCTCTATAAAATGTGTATTTGTCCAATTATGGCCTACGGTTGTCTAGTCTGGTTTCATAAAGCTGCCAAAACTTATACAAAGAAGCTTTAAATTATTGAAAACAAGAATTTGAAAATAATACATGGTCTTCCCCACAGGTATCCGACTAATTTACTGCATAGTAACTTTGAACATAAAATGATAAGCTCATTTGTCAGAGAACTGATGCTGTCGTTTAATGAAAAATGCACATTGTATAACTTTGAGACAATTAGGAATTTACAAGGGAATCGCTATGATTCATTCGTAAGAATGAATTAAGTTAGCGGTTTCCTCAAAAATTTCTAAATAACTTCCATAGGGATCAAAAAGGTTTTTGTGATAAATTTTTCTTAAGACTGTATCATTTATTTTCTATTAGTTTTGTAAATTTAATTATAAGACTTTCCTTGTTGTAGTACTTTTTAGTAAAATTTCAAAACATAACCATTGTACCTTATATATTTTTAAAATTGTAAATAAACACTATTTAAAAAAAACTTATGTAATCAGCAGTACAATTCAGTAACTTTTAACGATTCGGTGTTTGCTTAATTTGTCGATGTTTTTAGCTGTTTGCAATAACGATTATGTGATTCAGTAACCTTGTGTTAAGAGAAGTAAGCAAACAGTGAAATCGGGTGGCATCTTTTTGTATTTATACGAAAAGCACAAAGAGGAATAAAGAAAACCATATTTGAAAATACAAAATTGCTGTTAGTATTTTTATATAATTTTTTTAATTTCCTTCCAATTTTGCTATAGGTAAGAAAATTAATATTTTTATGTTAATATTACTAAAATTGTTCTCTATTACTAGGATATCACACAGTGTTCCCAAGAGAAGCCGGGCCACAGCCGAACAATTAAGTCACATGGTTGACATCATGGTAGAGAATCCAGGACTAGCTGTAGGGAAGCTCACAAAAACTTCATGGAAAGTTTGCTCAAGACACTAAGTGGATTCAATTAGTGTGCGACAAAAACTGTCGACCAGTGGCAGACCGTAAGTAGTCATACATATAACCATAATCTCCAATATATTAAATACATATGTATGTATATCTAATATCAAAAGGTTTGGAGAGATTTAAAAAGTCACACAAGTGGTATGTTTATGTCTTTCTGGACCAAATTCCCCATACAAAACGGCTGCTCATGCTGCCAGTGCTGCCAAGTTGTTTTTTGTACGAAAATTATTGTTGTCTGTGCTAAGTTGTGTTCTTGTTTGAAAAATGGTTGCTCATTCTGATGATGCTGCCAAGATGTGTCTTTATATGAAAACTAGATGGCGCTGCTCATGAAAAGATAAAAAAGATGGCACATTTCTGTGCTATTGTCCACTGTTGCGATGGTACACCCTCTACACAATTGTTGGGATGTTCTGAATTGTTTTTTTGTACGTGTGGTGAAATTCAAACGTATTGTTTGTTAACTGAAAAGAACACATATGCGTTAGCTGTAGTGGTGAAATTCAAAAGTATTGTTTGATAACTGCTAAGAACACATTGTGTTTTAAAGGGTATTAAATATATTTTTGTATTTACCCTTGACAATGAAATAATGACATTTAAATTTTAATAAAAATATGAATTTAAAATTTAATTTTATAATATTTTCTTATTATCTAAACAGATTAAAACTAATTAAACATCTATATTTATATTAAGGAAAATATGATCATCATATTCATCCATAAATTGTATATATATATTTAACTTAGATGATCGCAAGGAATTTATTCTGTAATCTCCCCATGAGTAAGTGTCAATATCATTTGTACATATAAATCTCTTATCATCTAAATAACTTAATGTTAGTTTACTTATATGTTGTGTATATATTTGATGAACCTTAGATCTAAATACATATTTAGAATCATAATATAGCTTTTTCTATAGCAAACATTTTCTAAAATCGGTAATACATAATCTAGCTGTCACACTATTCTTAACACCCTTAATTTTTTTTTCACTATCTACTTTATCTATTTTTGTTGAATACATTTTAGCTCGTAGACCAATGAATTCCTTAGTAATTTTTCCATTACATTCATCTTTCATCATACCTAGAACCTTTTTGATTACTAAGGGAAACTTAAACACATTGTCTTGGGCATATGGAGATGTATCGAAATGTAAACTTAAATCATTTCGAACATCATCGTATAGATCACGTGTTTTAACATCGTATATGAAGGAGTCAGTATCCATATAATTCAAGTGAATATCCTCACGGTATTTAGGTTTCATATAATCGTAATGAAAGCTGTACATTTTCAATTTCGATAATTCTAATACTGAAAATCCAATATAAATTGGTTTGTTGCAGAACGTTTTAATTCTACTCATTTCTATGGCAATCATATCTTCATGAATTTTAAGGGAACTATGAAAATTAAGTTTAGATATGAGGGCTCTAGCCCCTAACCTCTTACCTCTACTCTCCCATTGACAAACTAATTTTACATCTTTTCTTTTGTCTACATCTTCCATAGTTTTACCATATACAGCATTGTTTAGAAGCTTGTTCAAATGTGTTTTTAGCTATTGTTCTATGATGATTATTTAAGTCAATATACTTTTTTAACAAATCCAACTGATTAAATTTAAGTATTCTATGTATTTTAGTTAAAATCAAACCGTTTTGGAGACATTGTTGAAGATTTCTATAGTGTATTATATATTTTGTTTTATGATTTAAGTCTGTAATTAACTTTGATTGTTTCATGGTTTCAATTTTTTTGTTTTCAGCACAAAAGGGAAAATCATTATGATAGTCGTGTAATGTTGTTGGATACTCTAAATCTACTTCAAGTATATATCCCATAGGACTATCTTCTTTTATATTACTAACATTAAAATTTTCAACATTTTCTATCCATTTAAATTATTATCATTATTATCATTATTATCATTATTATCATTATTATCATTATTATCATTATTATCATTATTATCATTATTATCATTATTATCATTATTATCATTATTATCATTATTATCATTATTATCATTATTATCATTATTATCATTATTATCATTATTATCATTATTATCATTATTATCATTATTATCATTATTATCATTATTATCATTATTATCATTATTATCATTATTATCATTATTATCATTATTATCATTATTATCATTATTATCATTATTATCATTATTATCATTATTATCATTATTATCATTATTATCATTATTATCATTATTATCATTATTATCATTATTATCATTATTATCATTATTATCATTATTATCATTATTATCATTATTATCATTATTATCATTATTATCATTATTATCATTATTATCATTATTATCATTATTATCATTATTATCATTATTATCATTATTATCATTATTATCATTATTATCATTATTATCATTATTATCATTATTATCATTATTATCATTATTATCATTATTATCATTATTATCATTATTATCATTATTATCATTATTATCATTATTATCATTATTATCATTATTATCATTATTATCATTATTATCATTATTATCATTATTATCATTATTATCATTATTATCATTATTATCATTATTATCATTATTATCATTATTATCATTATTATCATTATTATCATTATTATCATTATTATCATTATTATCATTATTATCATTATTATCATTATTATCATTATTATCATTATTATCATTATTATCATTATTATCATTATTATCATTATTATCATTATTATCATTATTATCATTATTATCATTATTATCATTATTATCATTATTATCATTATTATCATTATTATCATTATTATCATTATTATCATTATTATCATTATTATCATGCATAAGCATGCCTCGGCATTCTGTGTATATCAGATACCACAATGTTTTGTCCACGTAGCAGTTTCTTTTCTAATTTTTTAATCTTAACCGTTTCTATCAGCAGATACGCTACTTTTGCAAAGTAACGCAAAGCTACTTTGTTGGAATGAAGCGTACTATACCAAAACAAAATTTTCACGAATTTGTATTAATCTAAATTTTTTAGGATAAAATTCAGTACATTTTTGTATCTAAAAGTAACAAGTCGTGACTATTAAAAAATTCCTTGTGTGTTATTAATAAATCTAAGACAGAAAATAAATACATATTCTCATATAATTTAAGCAAAGACTGAATTTAAATATATATATAAAAATCCTTGTAATATTACTTGTTATTCAAGCAATCAATATATTTTTTAATAAAAAAGTACACTATAAACAAAATAATTTTTATAAGTGTAAATAAAAATATTAAAAAAAAAAAATGAGTTCATCAATTTTCAAGTGCAATATCTGCAATAAGGTATATAAATACCAAAAATCTTATTTAGAACATTGCAAAGGTCATGTTCAACCACAACAAGTGCAACAGTCGATACAACCCCCAACATCAGCGTACAACCCCATAGCAACAAATCGCACAGTCCATACAATCCTCAACATATGCATACAACTCAATGGTCCAAAACAATTTGCAGTATCAGTATCCGGCGCAGTATCAGTACCAGTGCAGTATCAGTATCCAGTGCAGTATCAGTATCCAGTGCAGGTACCAGCGTATCCTTTATATCCGTATCCAGTGTCAACCAACCAATTCACAGCACCTATGGAGATTCCATATCCCATTGAATATAGCGTACCTATACAGTTGCAGCAAAATAATATGCCTAATTATTACCCAAGCTATTTGCCCGTAGATAATCCTTCTCAAGACATGGATATAAGTCAAGTTATTCCACATGATCAGGCAAATACACAAAATAATGAAGTAGAAATGGATATCTCAAATTCTGCGGATGATCTACTGTCTCAAGCTCCAAATGAATGCAAATATTATATAATAAATAGTGCTTTTAAAAATAATATTACAACATTTGGAGTTCCAGCAAATAAAGATTGTATTTTATTTGAAGATGTTATTGTGGATAATAAACATATCATCAAAGAAAGACTTGAAAATAGTCTTGCCGTACACAACATTATTAAATTTAATATTACTCTTATTGGAGAGTATATTAAAATTATAAGCGATGATATGGAATTGTGTACTATTTCTCACCGGGCAAAGATGGATCTTCTGTGCATTGGAGATGATGTTGAGGAAATTATGGCAAAGCAATTTCAAGTAATCCACAACAAAATGTCTGAATTTCAAGAACGGGATTCAGGGTGGACTTTAATTAGAATTGTTCGCCTCGAAATCGCTATAAATAAGTCATCTTTGGTGAGAGGATCGAACTGGATAAGTACGCCGGAGAACTTAAAAAGTAAAAAGGCATGTATAAATGTTGAAAATAATGACATTTATTGTTTTAAATGGGCAATAATATCTGCACTGGATACATCTGATATTAAAAGACCACAAAGTTGCTGCTCATACAACATTGCAGACATCAGCGCTGATATCATATGTTTGCAAAACGGAATTGAGATTGATTTCAAAAATTTAAAGTTTCCGTTGGCGTTAAAGAGTATCAGGATATTTGAAGAAAGCAATCCAAATATTAGCGTCAATGTGTTCGGATACAATGATGAAAGCAATGAGATTGTTGGACCATTCTATAACACCAAGAATGAAAAAGCTAAACATATTAATTTGTTATTATTAGAGAATGCTGAAGGATATCAGCATTATATTCTTATAAAAAATATATCAAAGTAAGTAAAGAAATATACATTTATTTACGTAAATATATTAATATATATTCTTATAACTTTTTTCTTTCCACAGACTTTTAAAATCTCAGACTACCAAGCACTGCAAAAAACTTGTCTTCTGTAACAGCTGCCTCCAATACACCCACAATGAGAGGACGTTAGAGCGACATAAAGAAGAATGTGGGCAAATTGTTGCGGAGCTGCCGTCTGAGGAAAATGCCGTGTTGCAGTTTAAAGACCACCAACGACAAATGGATGTACCATTTGTTGTGTATGCAGACTTTGAATGCATACTGGAGGAGGTTAATATTAGAGTAAGTGACAAAAGTAGGTATCGCAAAAAGCACATTCCTTGTGCTTTTAGTTATTATATTAAATGTAAGCATAATGATAGTTTAGATAAGTTTAAATTATATACGGGGAGGGATGCAGCAGAAAAGTTTGTAGAAAATTTGATTGAAGATTGTGAAGATATTTATAATGAATATCTAGTAAATAAAAGGGAAATGGATGCTTTAACTCCTTTCGAAAATTTAAATATTCGAAATGCGATAAATTGTCACATTTGTCATAAATATCTAGGCAATGATAGAGTGCGAGATCACTGCCACATAAGTGGTAAATTTAGAGGAGCAGCTCATAATAGATGCAATTTAAAATTTCAAATTCCAAAATTTATACCAATCTATTTCCACAATTATTCATCTTACGACGCGCATCTTTTTGTTAAAGAGTTAGGTAAAAAATCTGACAATATAAAAGCCCTTCCGCTCAACAAAGAATTATACATATCACTATCTAGATTTTCAAAAATGACCGACAACTACAACCTTGAACTTAGATTTTTAGACACAATTCGCTTTATGCCTGAAAGCTTAGAATCTTTAGCTAATAATCTTTCAGAACAAGACTTTCACATCATTAAAAGACAATTTAAAACAAAAAAAGAGTTTGATCTAGTGAGAAAAAAAGGTGTCTTTCCCTATGATTTTCTTAATTCTTTTGAAAAATTGTATGTTGGTGAACTTCCAGCAAGGGAAAATTTCTTCAACCATTTCAATAATAAGGAGTGCTCGATTGAAGACTATGAGCATGCAAAAGAAGTTTGGAATGCTTTCGGCTGCAAAACCTTGCAAGATTACATGGAAGTATATTTAAAAACGGATGTGCTCTTACTTGCAGATACATTTGAAAGTTTTAGAAAGGTTTGCAAGAACATCTACCACTTAGATCCATGTCAATAATACACTGCACCAGGACTATCGTGGGATGCTATGCTAAAGTACACAAATATAGAACTAGAGCTTTTGACGGACATAGATATGTACAATTTCTTCAAGAAAGGAATACGTGGTGGACTTGTACAATGCAGTAACCGATATTCAAAGGCTAACAACAAATATCTACCTGATTTCGATAGAGAAAAGCCCTCAGAATTTATTGTGTACTTAGACGCAAATAACCTCTACGGTTGGGCTATGTCTGAGTAATTACCTTATGGTGGATTCAGATGGCTGTCAGCTGAAGAGCTAAATCTGGATCCTAAAACCATAGGTGATAATTTAAGTGATGGATATGTCTATGAAGTTACTTTAGACTGTCCTTCTCATTTGCATGACTCTCACAATGACCTACCTTTCTGTCCAGAAAATAAGAAAATTTTGCAAACAAAGCACATTAAATTAGTTGCAGATTTTTCAACAAAACAAACATATGTCATACATTATAGAGTTCTTAAACAATGTTTACAGTATGGTCTAGTTCTAAAGAAAGTGCATCGAATTCTCACCTATAAGCAATCAACCTGGTTGAAAAGTTATATAGACTTGAATACCAAACATAGGGCTACTGCAAAAAATACTTTTGAAAAATTTTTTTTCTAATTGTTAAATAATGCAGTATACGGTAAAACTATGGAGAATGTGGAAAAGAGAAAAGATGTACGAATAGTTACGAACTGGAAAAGGACAAACTGTAATCATTTAGGAGCTCAAGATTGGATATCTAAACCTAATGTTCATAGTTTGTCAATATTTTCTGAGAATATGGTAGCGATTGAAATTAATAGAGTGAAAACCTATTACAATAAGCCTATATATTTAGGGTTTTGTGTATTAGAGCTTTCCAAATGGCAAATGTATGATTTCCATTATGGGTACATGCAACCCAAATTCAAGTCAAACTTATCACTGAATTATATGGATACTGACTCTTTCATTTACACAGTAAAAACAGAAGACTTTTACGCTGACATAAAAACTGACCTCGACCATAAGTTTGATACATCAGATTACCCAAAAGACAATGTATATGGATTTCCTCTGGTAAACAAAAAGGTATTGGGTATGATGAAGGATGAGAATTGTGGAAAGGTAATGAAGGAATTTGTAGGATTGCGGTCAAAAATGTACTCTTTTAGTGTGCAACATCAAAGTGATATTAAGAAATCGAAAGGAGTAAAGAAGTGCATTCTTAATAATTATAGTATAGCTTCATATAGAAATTGCTTATTCAATAAGTCGACTGTGTATGATGATATTCTAACATTTAAATCAAAAATTCATCAAATTTATACAAATGAAATAAATAAAGTAGTGTTAAATTATGCAGACGATAAAAGAAAAATAAGAAGTGATAAGATGAGTACATATGCATGGTATCATTTTCGAATCGAGGAAACTAATCCTGATTATGAACTTGACATGCTACTGTGGGAAATTTCAAGACTAGAAGAGGAAGAAGCAGTGCTATAACTGTATCCCTATTTTTAAGAAATAATTTTTATGTTTATTTAAGTAGTTAAATTTATTAATAAGTAAAAAAATTTTTGTATTGTTAAGAGAAATAAACAAAAAAATTGTACAAATATATTTAAAATGAAAAAACATTCAGAATTTGTTTTATTTTGTTTGGTGATTTATTATTTAGTTTCATCGAAATATTGCATAATATGAATTAATTAAATGATTTATCATCATTTTTCTTAAGTAAAATACGGAGCACCGACAGGTATCTGGCCCCTCCTCACAATCCGGATGGCTCCATGGACAAGACTTAAAGTGACCATCGTCCTTGTCCTCATCTTCCATTATACCAAAATCATCATTTTCATTCAACATATCGAGGAACATTTTCACCATTTCCATGTGTTCGTATATTACACATCTCTCAAAATCAACTAAGAATCACTCATGATTTTATGAAATATTTTATACTATTACTAAAATTTACTTCCGATCTTTTTGACTGTTAGTTCTCTACTAATAATTGTTTTCAACGAACCAGTACTAAGGTGTATGTTATGAAATTTAAAAAAAAAAAACCATGTCAGCGTTTTTAGTCCAGAAAATAATTTAAAATTCGACCCAAAAAAATGAATACGTATATATGACATCTCTCTATCCTTTTTCAACTACTTAGTTTTAAATACTTATATATATATATATATATATATATATATATATATTTAATTTTTCCTCACTTCGTCTTTTGTCAAAAATAAAACAAAAAAATCATTGTATAATGATTTTCTGTTAAGCTTCTTACAGTCTAGAAAGCTAAAACCGAGATTAGTTTGCAATAAAAGTTCAAAGCTATAAGTTGTGAAAAATTTCTACCGCAATGGATCTAGTGGAAAAATTTAATTCGTACAATACAAAATCCTTAATCCATATAAAGGATCTAGATGAATTATCCAAACACACTATCGTACGTGCAAAGCGAGTAACAACAAAGTATGGGGAAACAGTTCAACTTGAGCTGGAAAACCACATAATGTTTCTCCCCAACCGATACAATGCATTGACCAATGCAGAATTAGAAGATCTTTCGAATAATAAATATCGGCTACAAAGAAAAGGAGAGCGAAACCTGATCTTAGAAAGCGAGATGAACGAGTTTTTAATACCAAACTCCCAGTACCCCGTTTTATTATTAAAATGCGCTTCATAAAACAACATAAAAATATTTTAGTTCGTAATGCTGATATTTGTTCAAATGACAGTAAAAAAATAAGACATAGTTCCTTGTTACCAAATTCTATTCGAGCATTAATAGTTGGTCCTTCAAATTGTGGAAAAACTAACATAATGATTGGTTTGCTGGAAAGTCCTAATGGTCTCAAGTTTGAAAATATTTACTTGTACTCAAAATCTTTATATCAACCTAAATATGAATACCTAAAGAAATTAATTTCACCAATTAAAGGAATCGGATACTACACATTTGCAGAAAACGAGGACGTTGTTCCTCCTAGTGAAGCTAAAAGCAATTCAATTATGATTTTTGATGATGTTGCATGTGAAAAGCAAAACAATATACGTGCATATTTTTGTATGGGTCGTCATAAGAACGTAGACTCATTTTACTTGTGTCAGACTTACACGCGGATTCCAAAACATTTGATAAGAGATAATGCTAATGTAATTATTATGTTTAAACAAGATGCGACAAATATGAAACATGTACATGATGATCACGTTGCCAGCGACATGAACTTTGAAATGTTTCAACGAATTTGTAGAGAATGTTGGAAGGAAAAATACGAATTTTTGGTGATAAGTAAAGATAATGAACTAAACAATGGTCGTTATAGAAAGTCATTTGATAACTTCATCATAATATAATTTACTGTTCATCAAATGCACCCTGCAGTATTTAATCTGACTTCAAACTTTATACATGTGATTATTATAACTGATCAGATAAGCTGATCTGACACCTGTTAAACTGACCTGATACCTGTTAAACTGACCTGATAAGCTGATCTGATACCTGTTAAACTGACCTGATAAGCTGGTCTGATACCTGATAAACTGACCTGATAAGCTGATCTGGTACCTGACAAACTGACCTGATAGCTGTTAAACTGACCTGATAACCTGATCTGCTTCCTATTGAACTGACCTGATAGCTAAAATGAATGAACAAATTCTTAAAGACTTGGTGGCAACAAGAAATATCTTGAAGAAAAAGCTTCGTAGTATAAAAACTGGTGAAATAGATACACATCAGCAATTAACAGATACATTCAAGCCTATCACAGAACCTTTAAAAGAATTTATCAATAGCTCTAAATACATTGGTAGACCAGTTAAAAAAGAACCGAGTGATAAGGAAACTGGAATTGATAACAATGAAAGTTTTCATCCTCAGAACTCAACAATAAAATTGGAAACGAGTACGCCCAAGAAACTAACTGAAGAAAAAATTTTTAAGCAATCTAATAGTAAAAGTAGCAGTAATTATGATGAAGATGACTTTTACTCACAAAATTCGAATAATGAAGAAAGTTATTCTGACTTATCCCTATTGCAATCGAGAAACGAACTAGATACTAACTATGGTCCACATAAAGATAATTATAACGAATGGAGATTTGGTAATAGCACCATCGAGTTAAATCAAGATAAGATACAGGTTGGGGGACAAATATGGGCGCTCACGCCAGGACTTTTTTCTTTAATGTTTCATAAAGCACCAAAAAACTATGATAAATTCGAGCTTGAAATCTATAAAAAAAATATTACTTGCTACCAATGCCCACAGGAGAGGCTATAAGTCTGATGGTCAAATCAAAGGGAGCATAGCCCATAAGTACAAACATATTATTGGAAAACTTTTCAAAGGAGACAATCATACAGGCTCATCAGATGTAACAAAAAGTAATTATTTAGGAAGGGGTTTGATGCAGTTTAACCCTCATAATCCAAACTATATATACTGGGATGATCCAAACGAGTTGCTAGATCGACTTAGACTACTGCTTGCATCACAGTCTGCAGGCCATACTAATCACAACAACGAAATTGTCTCAAATATTGAAGAACTACGTGAAGCTAATATAATTGTATAAACTATATACATACATAGATTTTTATATAAAACATGTCCGTTGATAAATTTGGGCATTATATTAACGATAGAAGTGAAGTAATTTCAACCAAAAATGCGCCTAAGTTGTTGGGCTTCTTTATGGATACGAACAAAAACATTGATGTCCAATACAAGAGAATCAAAAATGTTGCAAATGCTCTGAAGGAAAACGATGTTATCAGTAAATTGTTTCTGCAAACTGAACTCAAAAAACAGCAACAAGAAGTAGCTTTCCAGTTAGAAAATCTTAATGCTCATTTGCAGGATATCAATAAGAAAATGGATGGTAATAAATCACTTTTTGATATGGAAATTGAAGAGCTACGAGAAAAAATTTATAGAATAGAAAATTACATGTTCGTATCAATAGGTGCAAGTGCATCAAGTAGATCACAACACACTTAAAACAGCGACTGGAAAAATAAGATGTCTTCAAAGAGAAATGTTGTAAATGAATTGCATAAGCAGGCTCGAAAACGTTTTGTACATCGTAGAGTTGTGATGAAAGGAATAGATGATCTTTGGCAAGCTGATTTAATTGAAATGGGAAATTATTCCTTAGACAATAGAAATTATCTATTTTTGCTAACTGTAATTGATACATTCTCAAAATTTGCTTGGGCAGTACCTTTGAGCAGAAAGAATGCATTCGAAACAACTCAGGCAATGGAGAATATTTTCAAATTGGGACGAATACCGAAAAACTTGCAAACAGACGATGGTAAAGAATTTTTTAATAAACATTTCAGTCAGTTGATGAATAAATACAATATTAATCACTACTCAACATATAGCACTATGAAAGCCTCAATAGTAGAACGATTCAATAGAACATTAAAAGGAATGATGTGGAAGGAATTTAGCTTAAATGGTTCATATAATTGGATTGATATGTATAGAGATTTGCTTGATGCATACAATAGAAAAATTCATCGCACCATTAAAATGTCACCGATTAAAGTAAATTCAACAAATGAAAAATAGCTTTTAAACACAGTATACAGTCATTTAAAGATGTATAAAATGTCAAAATTTAATGCAGTAGATCATGTACGCATAAGCAAATATAAAAACATTTTTGAAAAAGGTTATACTCCGAATTGGACAACAGAAATCTTTACAATTAAAAGAGTACAAAATACATATCCTACAACATATATATTAGAAGACTATCGCGGAAATCCTATTAAAGGCGGATTCTATGAAGAAGAACTTTCAAAAACCAGATATCCTAATACATACCTAGTTGAAAAGGTTCTCAAAACTAAAGGACATAAGGTGTTTGTCAAGTGGCTGGGCTTTGGTAATGAGCACAATTCTCGGATAAGCAAAGATGAGATATTGTAAATGGAAGAATACAATAAATAAACAACAACAAAAACAACAACAATGGCATCAATATTTAATTTAGTTTAAAATAAATAAATAAACAATATATACGAAACTGCTTCTTATAAATCATACTGTGTGTTTAACCTCATTTATTTACAATCAAACAGTCACAATGTCAATAACATTGACTCTGAGCTCCAATTCATCAGAGCTATCTGCTAATTATTTTCCTCCTATTGATTTAAACGGAACCTATGAATGTGCTCTAACTGATTTTCATTCATACAACTGTATCCCGAATGTGGATGTCTACAACAATATATTTTATATCGGTGAACTTGTAATTGAAATACCGATCGGATCTTATGAATTAAATGATATAGTTGACTATATAGAAGAACAATACAAACGATATAGACCAGAAAACAAAATTTTGATTGAAGCTAATAACAATACAATGCAAGTCAAAGTCAGCAGCTCTAAAGAACCAATATATTTTAATAAAGAAAATACAATAGGTAGACTTTTAGGATTCAATAGCAGAATATTAACGCCAAACAAAGAACATTACTCTGATCTTCCAGTGAATATCTTTAAGGTGAATCTCTTGAGGATTGAAAGCAGTATTGTGGTTAATACTTATATGAATAATTCTAAAGCTCATACACTACATGAATTTCCGATTAATGTACCGGCTGGATATAAAATAGTTGAGATTCCCAAAAATCTTATTTATTTGCCAGTAAACTCCAGAACGGCGACTTAATTAATTTCAGGGGTGAGGAAATTACAATACGAATACATTTAAGGACAACTAAATAATGATAATATACAACACGAGTATATCGAAGAATACTACAGCAACATCTAATTCTCAAACGTTACAACCTAAGCAACAATTGAAAAGATCTGTTCGTCAAAAATCGCTTACAGCAGCAAACAAGAGTTTTCTCAAGTCACTGAACTTTAAATTGAAAACAAAATGAGTTCAATAATAGACGTTTTAGATAAACCAATATCTGACGAAAATATTATCAAAAAGGATTATCACACATACATACCATACCTTCAGTCTTTTAACAACAACGATGAAATAAGAATTTCAATACAAAACCAAGATCTATATGTGTTACCCAGTGAAAGCTATATATATGTGGAAGGACTTGTTGTAGACGAAAAAACATCGAAATCTACACCCAACTTTCAGTTGAAAAATAATTTTGTTACATATCTCTTTGATGAAATCCGCTATGAACTGAATGGTATTGAAATTGATCATACAAGATATTTGGGAGCCACCAGTACCATAAAAAATTTGGTTTCTTTATCACCTACGGAAAGCGTTGTGTTGCAAAATGCTGGATGGAATAAACTTGATAAAATAGATCTTCAAAATGGAAATTTTAATTTCTATGTACCACTCAAACTTCTTTTAGGATTCGCTGAAGACTACAATAAAGTTTTATTAAATGGTAAACATGAATTGATACTCTTGCGTAATAAGAACGATGAAGATCTTGTACACTCGAATGTTTCCACTGAGAAAGCAAAACTTACAATTTCACTAATATCATGGAGAATTCCACATGTTCAATTATCTGATCATAGTAAATTGAATATGATCAAAATACTTAATAATGGTGCTGCTATACTAATGGCATTCCGTAGTTGGGATTGTCATATGAATCCACACCTTAATACGGGAACCAATCACATATGGAATGTTAAACTGGCCGCTAATAAAGAACGCCCTCGTTTTGTCTTGATTGCCTTTCAACAAGAAAACAAGTTTGTTCATTGTGATCTTACTAACTTAAAAGTACATTTAAACTCAACCTCTCACCCATATGACGATCTTAATATAAAATTCAAAAATGAGCGCTATGCGATTCTATATGATATGTATCTAAGATTCCAACAAAGCTACTACATGAAACAACCCCAACCTCTTCTAACAGGTCAAGAGTTTAAAAATAACGCTCCAATTATTGTAGTCGATGTCAGTCACCAAAACGAAACGCTCAATACCGGACCAATCGACATAAAAATTGAATTTGAAACAGCAACAAATATTCCAGCAAAAACATCAGCTTACTGCGTTCTTATTCATGACCGCGTAATAGAATACATACCAATAAAAGGTCAAGTCCGGAAGCTCTTATAAATTAAATAACATGGATGGTGATATTGTTTTTGTAGACTTGCAAGGTTTCAAAACTAATTCAAATGACTTCATCGCAAAAGAACTAGCTGTAGTTTTCAGCAACAAGGAATGGTTCAATTTCATCATAAAACCTCCTTTTGATTTCGCATGTTTATCAGCCAAAAAACAGAGAGAAGCAGTTTGGTTAACAAAAAACTATCATCATATTAACTGGAATGATGGATCAGTCTCATTTCAAAGCGTTTGCAAGTTTTTAAAATCGAATATAAGAAATTCACAAATATATGTTAAGGGGGGAGAGAAGAAAAAATGGCTGGAAAAAATTATTCATCAAACAGTTTATAACATTGAAGACATTGGCTGCATTAATTTCAAACAAATGGAAACTAAGCATTCCATATATCTCTATTGTAGCTATCACGACTATGGTGTTTGTGCCTTAAGGAATGCAATTTTACTTAAAAATGAAAATGTTAACAAACTTTTAAATAAATGCTTATAAAAATTCAAATAAATGTCTTTTTATTTCAAACAAAAAACCTACATACATATTTATTTTTTTCAGAGAACACACAAACAAACATACAAAATGGTTCATTCATTCATTTAAATGGTCAAGGGAATATTTGGGCACAAAGAATAAACGCTTATTATTTGTTTGTATGTATATGCGTAAATGAAATAAATTTGTAGATATTTATGTACGCATGAATATGTACACCTTATCACATTTTATACTGACCAGGAAAGCAAGAAAGCGGACTGTCATACAGACTCACCAATCGTCACACACACAGACTGTCTGACAGCCAGACATTCCAACCGCCACTCAGAACACAAAAAACACACACACTTAAACATAGCATAAATATTCATATTCTACAAAATACAGAAATCGCACCACCATCCAGATCCCCAAATAAAATCCATCGATGATCGTCATGTATAAAATAAACAAAACATCAGTTTCAATATTTATGCAATAGTAATTTTTTTTCACAACGTCTGCAAGATCAGAATAATCAAATTATTCCTCCAGACTCAAGCATTGCAAGCAAAAAAGTAAAAAAAAAACACTGAATTGCTGGACGACAAGTCTTAAGTAAACACACCAAATTTTAATAAGCAAAAAAATAAAAGAAAAAATCTCACTCCAGCAAGAAGGAACGAACCACAAACATTAAGGGTATCCATATATAACTACTACACTTTTTAAATAGTGTAATTCCTAAAAATGCGTCTAAATTTTTTTATTCACCAGGCGTACACAGTGTAAATGGACAGACAGAAATTCCCACGCTCACATACCGACGGACATGTATTCTCAAGGTCACATATGGATAGACACAAATTCCCACGCTCACATACCGACGGACATGTATTCTCAAGGTCACATATGGACAGACACAAATTCCCACGCTCACATACCGATGGACATGTATTCTCAAGGTCACATATGGACAGACACAAATTCCCACTCTCACATACCGACGGACATGTATTCTCAAGGCCACATATGGACAGACACAAATTCCCACGCTCACATACCGACGGACATGTATTCTCAAGGTCACATATGGACAGACACAAATTCCCACGCCTACCCCAACATTTTATTTAAAAAAAAACAACAATGTGAACGCCCCTATTAAACCGTGGGAAAAAATACACACACGAACACACACAAAATGAAATTTGAGAATTTTGTGAAATTTGAGAATTTTGGCAATTAAAATTGAAAAATTTCAAATTTAATTGCTGAAATTTAATATTTTTAATGGTCACAGCACATACAGTTCCCTACTACTCAATATAAATTGGTTTGTTGCAGAACGTTTTAATTTTACTCATTTCTATGGCAATCATATCTTCATGAATTTTAAGGGAACTATGAAAATTAGGTTTAGATATGAGGGCTCTAGCCCCTAACCTCTTACCTCTACTCTCCCATTGACAAACTAATTTTACACCTTTTCTTTTGTCTACATTTTCCATAGTTTTACCATATACAGCATTGCTTAGAAGCTTGTTCAAATGTGTTTTTAGCTATTGTTCTATGATGATTATTTAAGTCAATATACTTTTTTAACCAATCCAACTGATTAAATTTAAGTATTCTATGTATTTTAGTTAAAATCAAACCGTTTTGGAGACATTGTTGAAGATTTCTATAGTATATTATATATTTTGTTTTATGACTTAAGTCTGTAATTAACTTTGATTGTTTCATGGTTTCAATTTTTTTGTTTTCAACACAAAAGGGAAAATCATTATGATAGTCGTGTAATGTTGTTGGATACTCTAAATCTACTTCAAGTATATATCCCATAGGACTATCTTCTTTTATATTACTAACATTAAAATTTTCAACATTTTCTATCCATTTAAAATTTTTATAGGGAAGGTATTGCGACATTGCATAACCATACAAATTATTAACATCTAAATAAATAAGATAATTTGATTCTTTAGCAGAATCATAATCACTAACGTATTTATTATTAGCAACTGATCGCCGTTTACCACATTGTACGATACCTCCGCTAATACCCCGCAAAACGAAATTATACATATTAATATCGGTTAACAATTCAAGTTCTATTTCTGTATATTTTAGCATAGCATCCCATGAAAGACCTGGGGTAGTATAATACTGACAGGGATCTAAATTATAAATACTTTTACAAACTTTTCTAAAACTTTCAAATATATCACACAGTAACAAAACATCTAATTTTAAATATAAAAGTAGATAGTCCATCAGAGATTTACACTGAAATGTATTCCAAATTTTTCAGCATGTTCATAATCATCCACACTACACGACTCATTCGTAAGCTTATTAAAGAAGACTGAACGTGGTGGTAATTTCGATTCTTGAAGAGAATTAACAGAATCTTAATAATCGTAAGGAAAAACATCTTTACGTTTCATTAAATTGAACTCGGTAATATTTTGATAATTTGATTTTACACTTTTTAGATCTTCATCAGATAAATATCCTGCTAACTTTTCTAAACTAGACGACATAAACCGAAATGAGTCTAGAAAACGCAATTCAATTGAATGTTTATCATTTACCGAAATTCTTTTTGATATGGATACATATAGTTCTTTATTTAGCGGAATTATATTTATATCACCTTCAATAGACGAAAGTTCTGTTACAAATAAATGACAATCATAAGAGGAAAGATTATGGAAAAATATAGGAATGAAATTAGCAATTTGATATTCTAGATTACATTTATTATGAGCGGGTCCTCTATATTCGCCTGTTAAATGACAATGATCTGCTACCCTATCATCAAAAGATAAAAATTGTTTGCAAATATGACATACTCTGTCTTTGTCTTGCTTTATCTGTTGAACTGATGTAAAGGAATTCATTGGTTTTACAACAGTTAAATAATTATTATATATGTCTAAGACATCACTAACTAAATTTTTAAAGAAATGTTTCGGTGCATCATCACCACTATAAATTCTAAATAAATCTAAACTGGCGTCAAACGAGCATTTTATGTAATAGCTATAAGAAAAGGGAATATGCTTTTGTATAGATCTAATATTTGTTGAATTTTGCATATTAACCGACCCTAAAATACATTCAAAGTGGGCATACACTACAAAAGGCACATCCATTTGCTTTTTAAAATTTTTAAAACTTAACTTGCAATCATCTAAACTAGGCATCTTAGTCACCTTCTTGTTACATTCATGTTTATGGTTTTCTAAATTTTCCTTGCTGTGAAAGTGTATTAAGCAGGTGTTGCAAACATATATTTGACGAGTATGTTTTGTCAGTTGACTTTTTATTAACCTGCAAGAAATAAAGAATATATATTTAATTCATTTTCATCGCTTTATATCAATATAAATACTGTAACTTAACTCGACATATTTTTGATCCATACATAATGAAACCGTTTTCCTTCTTCCAACAACAATAAATTGAAGTGGTTTTTCTTCTCGGCTTGAGTAAAGTAATATGGTCCAACTATATTATCACCTTCTAGTCCAAAAACATTTATACTTATTTCAGGGTTATTGTTTTCAAAATCTTTTATTTTATTAACGGATAGTGGGAAACTCAAGCTTTTGAAATTCAATAAAACTTTATTATTCAATGTTATAATTTCGTCTTTTATGTTTTCAATGTTATACGATATACATCTATCTGAGTGTAAGGACACTGGATTTAGAGCAGATATTATTGCCCACTTAAAACAATATTCATCATTGTTTTGTACATTGACACATGCATGTTTTTTTTAAATGTTAGGTGGTAAGCGTATATATTGAGACCCCTTCAAACATTTATACTGCTTGATATTAATTTCAAGATGACATATTTGTTGAAGCTACATTATGAATAATCATTTTAGTTTGATACGATTTCATATCCACACTGCATGAATCATCTTCTTTTATTAATACATACTCGCAAAAGAGTTCACAATTAAATTTATGTTGCAATGTTCTTGTAGTACATCTCTTAACAATTTTACGACTTTTTCCTTTATTTCATTTCAAAATACTTCGGGGATTAAGTTATACTTATTATCATTTTGAATGACGTACGTTGCTATCCGGTTTTTAAAAGAAGAGTTAATACATTTAAGGTTATCTTTATTAATTTGTTTAGCATTGTTTAGTATTTATTTTTCTGTTAATAACGTTTATATGTTTGAGTTCAATTTTCAAGAATGATATATCATTATTTTGAAACTTACTATTTATACGAAATTTTTTGTTTACGTAGCAGGTTCATTTCCGTAAACATTTTGTATCGTAGAGGCATGAATAAGCACGTCCCTGTACTCTGTATATATCACTTATCAAAATGTTTGCTTACATATATATTGTCTACGTAGCAGTTTCATTCCCGTAAACATTTCTGTATCGTAGAGGCATGCATTAGCATGTCCCTGTACTCTGTATACATCACTTATCAGATGGGTATGATGAAGGATGAGAATTGTGGAAAAATAATGAAGGAGTTTGTAGGATTGAGATCAAAGATGTATTCCTTTAGTGTGCAGTATCAAAATGATATTAAAAAAAATCAAAAGGGGCAAAGAAATGCATTCTTGATAAGTACGACACAACTTCTTATAGAAACTGTTTATTTAATAAGTCTACTGTATATGATGACATGTTAATATTTAAATCAAAAGTTTATCAAATTCATACAAATGAAATAAATAAAGTAGTGTTAAATTATGATGACATGTTAATATTTAAATCAAAAGTTTATCAAATTCATACAAATGAAATAAATAAAGTAGTGTTAAATTATGCAGACGATAAAAGAAAAATAAGAAGTGATAAGATGAGTACATATGCATGGTATCATTTTCGAATCGAGGAAACTAATCCCTATTATGAACTTGACATGCTACTTTGGGAAATTTCAAGACTAGAAGAGGAAGAAGCAATACTATAACTGTATCCCTATTTTTAAGTTATAATTTTTCTATATATTTAAGAAGTGAAATTTATTAATAAGTAAAACAAAATGTTTTTTTGTTAATAGAAATAAACAAAAATTGTACAAATATATTTAAAATGAAAAACATTCAGAATTTGTTTTATTTTGTTATTTAGTTGAAAAGGTTCTCAAAACTAAAGGACATAAGGTGTTTGTCAAGTGGCTGGGCTTTGGTAATGAGCACAATTCTCGGATAAGCAAAGATGAGATATTGTAAATGGAAGAATACAATAAATAAACAACAACAAAAACAACAACAATGGCATCAATATTTAATTTAGTTTAAAATAAATAAATAAACAATATATACGAAACTGCTTCTTATAAATCATACTGTGTGTTTAACCTCATTTATTTACAATCAAACAGTCACAATGTCAATAACATTGACTCTGAGCTCCAATTCATCAGAGCTATCTGCTAATTATTTTCCTCCTATTGATTTAAACGGAACCTATGAATGTGCTCTAACTGATTTTCATTCATACAACTGTATCCCGAATGTGGATGTCTACAACAATATATTTTATATCGGTGAACTTGTAATTGAAATACCGATCGGATCTTATGAATTAAATGATATAGTTGACTATATAGAAGAACAATACAAACGATATAGACCAGAAAACAAAATTTTGATTGAAGCTAATAACAATACAATGCAAGTCAAAGTCAGCAGCTCTAAAGAACCAATATATTTTAATAAAGAAAATACAATAGGTAGACTTTTAGGATTCAATAGCAGAATATTAACGCCAAACAAAGAACATTACTCTGATCTTCCAGTGAATATCTTTAAGGTGAATCTCTTGAGGATTGAAAGCAGTATTGTGGTTAATACTTATATGAATAATTCTAAAGCTCATACACTACATGAATTTCCGATTAATGTACCGGCTGGATATAAAATAGTTGAGATTCCCAAAAATCTTATTTATTTGCCAGTAAACTCCAGAGAGATAAGTTCACTAGCTCTTCGCGTGGTTGATCAAAACGGCGACTTAATTAATTTCAGGGGTGAGGAAATTACAATACGAATACATTTAAGGACAACTAAATAATGATAATATACAACACGAGTATATCGAAGAATACTACAGCAACATCTAATTCTCAAACGTTACAACCTAAGCAACAATTGAAAAGATCTGTTCGTCAAAAATCGCTTACAGCAGCAAACAAGAGTTTTCTCAAGTCACTGAACTTTAAATTGAAAACAAAATGAGTTCAATAATAGACGTTTTAGATAAACCAATATCTGACGAAAATATTATCAAAAAGGATTATCACACATACATACCATACCTTCAGTCTTTTAACAACAACGATGAAATAAGAATTTCAATACAAAACCAAGATCTATATGTGTTACCCAGTGAAAGCTATATATATGTGGAAGGACTTGTTGTAGACGAAAAAACATCGAAATCTACACCCAACTTTCAGTTGAAAAATAATTTTGTTACATATCTCTTTGATGAAATCCGCTATGAACTGAATGGTATTGAAATTGATCATACAAGATATTTGGGAGCCACCAGTACCATAAAAAATTTGGTTTCTTTATCACCTACGGAAAGCGTTGTGTTGCAAAATGCTGGATGGAATAAACTTGATAAAATAGATCTTCAAAATGGAAATTTTAATTTCTATGTACCACTCAAACTTCTTTTAGGATTCGCTGAAGACTACAATAAAGTTTTATTAAATGGTAAACATGAATTGATACTCTTGCGTAATAAGAACGATGAAGATCTTGTACACTCGAATGTTTCCACTGAGAAAGCAAAACTTACAATTTCACTAATATCATGGAGAATTCCACATGTTCAATTATCTGATCATAGTAAATTGAATATGATCAAAATACTTAATAATGGTGCTGCTATACCAATGGCATTCCGTAGTTGGGATTGTCATATGAATCCACACCTTAATACGGGAACCAATCACATATGGAATGTTAAACTGGCCGCTAATAAAGAACGCCCTCGTTTTGTCTTGATTGCCTTTCAACAAGAAAACAAGTTTGTTCATTGTGATCTTACTAACTTAAAAGTACATTTAAACTCAACCTCTCACCCATATGACGATCTTAATATAAAATTCAAAAATGAGCGCTATGCGATTCTATATGATATGTATCTAAGATTCCAACAAAGCTACTACATGAAACAACCCCAACCTCTTCTAACAGGTCAAGAGTTTAAAAATAACGCTCCAATTATTGTAGTCGATGTCAGTCACCAAAACGAAACGCTCAATACCGGACCAATCGACATAAAAATTGAATTTGAAACAGCAACAAATATTCCAGCAAAAACATCAGCTTACTGCGTTCTTATTCATGACCGCGTAATAGAATACATACCAATAAAAGGTCAAGTCCGGAAGCTCTTATAAATTAAATAACATGGATGGTGATATTGTTTTTGTAGACTTGCAAGGTTTCAAAACTAATTCAAATGACTTCATCGCAAAAGAACTAGCTGTAGTTTTCAGCAACAAGGAATGGTTCAATTTCATCATAAAACCTCCTTTTGATTTCGCATGTTTATCAGCCAAAAAACAGAGAGAAGCAGTTTGGTTAACAAAAAACTATCATCATATTAACTGGAATGATGGATCAGTCTCATTTCAAAGCGTTTGCAAGTTTTTAAAATCGAATATAAGAAATTCACAAATATATGTTAAGGGGGGAGAGAAGAAAAAATGGCTGGAAAAAATTATTCATCAAACAGTTTATAACATTGAAGACATTGGCTGCATTAATTTCCAACAAATGGAAACTAAGCATTCCATATATCTCTATTGTAGCTATCACGACTATGGTGTTTGTGCCTTAAGGAATGCAATTTTACTTAAAAATGAAAATGTTAACAAACTTTTAAATAAATGCTTATAAAAATTCAAATAAATGTCTTTTTATTTCAAACAAAAAACCTACATACATATTTATTTTTTTCAGAGAACACACAAACAAACATACACAATGGTTCATTCATTCATTCAAATGGTCAAGGGAATATTTGGGCACAAAGAATAAACGCTTATTATTTGTTTGTATGTATATGCGTAAATGAAATAAATTTGTAGATATTTATGTACGCATGAATATGTACACCTTATCACATTTTATACTGACCAGGAAAGCAAGAAAGCGGACTGTCATACAGACTCACCAATCGTCACACACACAGACTGTCTGACAGCCAGACATTCCAACCGCCACTCAGAACACAAAAAACACACACACTTAAACATAGCATAAATATTCATATTCTACAAAATACAGAAATCGCACCACCATCCAGATCCCCAAATAAAATCCATCGATGATCGTCATGTATAAAATAAACAAAACATCAGTTTCAATATTTATGCAATAGTAATTTTTTTTTCACAACGTCTGCAAGATCAGAATAATCAAATTATTCCTCCAGACTCAAGCATTGCAAGCAAAAAAGTAAAAAAAAAAACACTGAATTGCTGGACGACAAATCTTAAGTAAACACACCAAATTTTAATAAGCAAAAAAATAAAAGAAAAAATCTCACTCCAGCAAGAAGGAACGAACCACAAACATTAAGGGTATCCATATATAACTACTACACTTTTTAAATAGTGTAATTCCTAAAAATGCGTCTAAATTTTTTTATTCACCAGGCGTAAACAGTGTAAATGGACAGACAGAAATTCCCACGCTCACATACCGACGGACATGTATTCTCAAGGTCACATATGGATAGACACAAATTCCCACGCTCACATACCGACGGACATGTATTCTCAAGGTCACATATGGACAGACACAAATTCCCACGCTCACATACCGACGGACATGTATTCTCAAGGTCACATATGGACAGACACAAATTCCCACGCTCACATACCGACGGACATGTATTCTCAAGGCCACATATGGACAGACACAAATTCCCACGCTCACATACCGACGGACATGTATTCTCAAGGTCACATATGGACAGACACAAATTCCCACGCCTACCCCAACATTTTATTTTAAAAAAAACAACAATGTGAACGCCCCTATTAAACCGTGGGAAAAAATACACACACGAACACACACAAAATGAAATTTGAGAATTTTGTGAAATTTGAGAATTTTGGCAATTAAAATTGAAAAATTTCAAATTTAATTGCTGAAATTTAATATTTTTAATGGTCACAGCACATACAGTTCCCTACTACTCAATATAAATTGGTTTGTTGCAGAACGTTTTAATTTTACTCATTTCTATGGCAATCATATCTTCATGAATTTTAAGGGAACTATGAAAATTAGGTTTAGATATGAGGGCTCTAGCCCCTAACCTCTTACCTCTACTCTCCCATTGACAAACTAATTTTACACCTTTTCTTTTGTCTACATTTTCCATAGTTTTACCATATACAGCATTGCTTAGAAGCTTGTTCAAATGTGCTTTTAGCTATTGTTCTATGATGATTATTTAAGTCAATATACTTTTTTAACCAATCCAACTGATTAAATTTAAGTATTCTATGTATTTTAGTTAAAATCAAACCGTTTTGGAGACATTGTTGAAGATTTCTATAGTGTATTATATATTTTGTTTTATGACTTAAGTCTGTAATTAACTTTGATTGTTTCATGGTTTCAATTTTTTTGTTTTCAACACAAAAGGGAAAATCATTATGATAGTCGTGTAATG
Source organism: Linnaemya vulpina (assembly GCA_963675445.1). Taxonomy (NCBI): domain Eukaryota; kingdom Metazoa; phylum Arthropoda; class Insecta; order Diptera; family Tachinidae; genus Linnaemya; species Linnaemya vulpina. Next base: position 30,838,048 of record OY776281.1, read on the forward strand.
TTGTTGGATACTCTAAATCTACTTCAAGTATATATCCCATAGGACTATCTTCTTTTATATTACTAACATTAAAATTTTCAACATTTTCTATCCATTTAAAATTTTTATAGGGAAGGTATTGCGACATTGCATAACCATACAAATTATTAACATCTAAATAAATAAGATAATTTGATTCTTTAGCAGAATCATAATCACTAACGTATTTATTATTAGCAACTGATCGCCGTTTACCACATTGTACGATACCTCCGCTAATACCCCGCAAAACGAAATTATACATATTAATATCGGTTAACAATTCAAGTTCTATTTCTGTATATTTTAGAATAGCTTCCCATGAAAGACCTGGGGTAGTATAATACTGACAGGGATCTAAATTATAAATACTTTTACAAACTTTTCTAAAACTTTCAAATATATCACACAGTAACAAAACATCTAATTTTAAATATAAAAGTAGATAGTCCATCAGAGATTTACACTGAAATGTATTCCAAACTTTTTCAGCATGTTCATAATCATCCACACTACACGACTCATTCGTAAGCTTATTAAAGAAGACTGAACGTGGTGGTAATTTCGATTCTTGAAGAGAATTAACAAAATCTTAATAATCGTAAGGAAAAACATCTTTACGTTTCATTAAATTGAACTCGGTAATATTTTGATAATTTGATTTTACACTTTTTAGATCTTCATCAGATAAATATCCTGCTAACTTTTCTAAACTAGACGACATAAACCGAAATGAGTCTAGAAAACGCAATTCAATTGAATGTTTATCATTTACCGAAATTCTTTTTGATATGGATACATATAGTTCTTTATTTAGCGGAATTATATTTATATCACCTTCAATAGACGAAAGTTCTGTTACAAATAAATGACAATCATAAGAGGAAAGATTATGGAAAAATATAGGAATGAAATTAGCAATTTGATATTCTAGATTACATTTATTATGAGCGGGTCCTCTATATTCGCCTGTTAAATGACAATGATCTGCTACCCTATCATCAAAAGATAAAAATTGTTTGCAAATATGACATACTCTGTCTTTGTCTTGCTTTATCTGTTGAACTGATGTTAAGGAATTCATTGGTTTTACAACAGTTAAATAGTTATTATATATGTCTAAGACATCACTAACTAAATTTTTAAAGAAATGTTTCGGTGCATCATCACCACTATAAATTCTAAATAAATCTAAACTGGCGTCAAACGAGCATTTTATGTAATAGCTATAAGAAAAGGGAATATGCTTTTGCATAGATCTAATATTTGTTGAATTTTGCATATTAACCGACCCTAAAATATATTCAAAGTGGGCATACACTACAAAAGGCACATCCATTTGCTTTTTAAAATTTTTAAAACTTAACTTGCAATCATCTAAACTAGGCATCTTAGTCACCTTCTTGTTACATTCATGTTTATGGTTTTCTAAATTTTCCTTGCTGTGAAAGTGTATTAAGCAGGTGTTGCAAACATATATTTGACGAGTATGTTTTGTCAGTTGACTTTTTATTAACCTGCAAGAAATAAAGAATATATATTTAATTCATTTTCATCGCTTTATATCAATATAAATACTGTAACTTAACTCGACATATTTTTGATCCATACATAATGAAACCGTTTTCCTTCTTCCAACAACAATAAATTGAAGTGGTTTTTCTTCTCGGCTTGAGTAAAGTAATATGGTCCAACTATATTATCACCTTCTAGTCCAAAAACATTTATACTTATTTCAGGGTTATTGTTTTCAAAATCTTTTATTTTATTAACGGATAGTGGGAAACTCAAGCTTTTGAAATTCAATAAAACTTTATTATTCAATGTTATAATTTCGTCTTTTATGTTTTCAATGTTATACGATATACATCTATCTGAGTGTAAGGACACTGGATTTAGAGCAGATATTATTGCCCACTTAAAACAATATTCATCATTGTTTTGTACATTGACACATGCATGTTTTTTTTAAATGTTAGGTGGTAAGCGTATATATTGAGACCCCTTCAAACATTTATACTGCTTGATATTAATTTCAAGATGACATATTTGTTGAAGCTACATTATGAATAATCATTTTAGTTTGATACGATTTCATATCCACACTGCATGAATCATCTTCTTTTATTAATACATACTCGCAAAAGAGTTCACAATGAAATTTATGTTGCAATGTTCTTGTAGTACATCTCTTAACAATTTTACGACTTTTTCCTTTATTTCATTTCAAAATACTTCGGGGATTAAGTTATCCTTATTATCATTTTGAATGACGTACGTTGCTATCCGGTTTTTAAAAGAAGAGTTAATACATTTAAGGTTATCTTTATTAATTTGTTTAGCATTGTTTAGTATTTATTTTTCTGTTAATAACGTTTATATGTTTGAGTTCAATTTTCAAGAATGATATATCATTATTTTTAAACTTACTATTTATACGAAATTTTTTGTTTACGTAGCAGGTTCATTTCCGTAAACATTTTGTATCGTAGAGGCATGAATAAGCACGTCCCTGTACTCTGTATATATCACTTATCAAAATGTTTGTTTACATATATATTGTCTACGTAGCAGTTTCATTCCCGTAAACATTTCTGTATCGTAGAGGCATGCATTAGCATGTCCCTGTACTCTGTATACATCACTTATCAGATGGGTATGATGAAGGATGAGAATTGTGGAAAAATAATGAAGGAGTTTGTAGGATTGAGATCAAAGATGTATTCCTTTAGTGTGCAGTATCAAAATGATATTAAAAAAAATCAAAAGGGGCAAAGAAATGCATTCTTGATAAGTACGACACAACTTCTTATAGAAACTGTTTATTTAATAAGTCTACTGTATATGATGACATGTTAATATTTAAATCAAAAGTTTATCAAATTCATACAAATGAAATAAATAAAGTAGTGTTAAATTATGATGACATGTTAATATTTAAATCAAAAGTTTATCAAATTCATACAAATGAAATAAATAAAGTAGTGTTAAATTATGCAGACGATAAAAGAAAAATAAGAAGTGATAAGATGAGTACATATGCATGGTATCATTTTCGAATCGAGGAAACTAATCCCTATTATGAACTTGACATGCTACTTTGGGAAATTTCAAGACTAGAAGAGGAAGAAGCAATACTATAACTGTATCCCTATTTTTAAGTTATAATTTTTCTATATATTTAAGAAGTGAAATCTATTAATAAGTAAAAAAAATTGTTGTATTGTTAAGAGAAATAAACAAAAATTGTACAAATATATTTAAAATGAAAAACATTCAGAATTTGTTTTATTTTGTTATTTAGTTGAAAAGGTTCTCAAAACTAAAGGACATAAGGTGTTTGTCAAGTGGCTGGGCTTTGGTAATGAGCACAATTCTCGGATAAGCAAAGATGAGATATTGTAAATGGAAGAATACAATAAATAAACAACAACAAAAACAACAACAATGGCATCAATATTTAATTTAGTTTAAAATAAATAAATAAACAATATATACGAAACTGCTTCTTATAAATCATACTGTGTGTTTAACCTCATTTATTTACAATCAAACAGTCACAATGTCAATAACATTGACTCTGAGCTCCAATTCATCAGAGCTATCTGCTAATTATTTTCCTCCTATTGATTTAAACGGAACCTATGAATGTGCTCTAACTGATTTTCATTCATACAACTGTATCCCGAATGTGGATGTCTACAACAATATATTTTATATCGGTGAACTTGTAATTGAAATACCGATCGGATCTTATGAATTAAATGATATAGTTGACTATATAGAAGAACAATACAAACGATATAGACCAGAAAACAAAATTTTGATTGAAGCTAATAACAATACAATGCAAGTCAAAGTCAGCAGCTCTAAAGAACCAATATATTTTAATAAAGAAAATACAATAGGTAGACTTTTAGGATTCAATAGCAGAATATTAACGCCAAACAAAGAACATTACTCTGATCTTCCAGTGAATATCTTTAAGGTGAATCTCTTGAGGATTGAAAGCAGTATTGTGGTTAATACTTATATGAATAATTCTAAAGCTCATACACTACATGAATTTCCGATTAATGTACCGGCTGGATATAAAATAGTTGAGATTCCCAAAAATCTTATTTATTTGCCAGTAAACTCCAGAGAGATAAGTTCACTAGCTCTTCGCGTGGTTGATCAAAACGGCGACTTAATTAATTTCAGGGGTGAGGAAATTACAATACGAATACATTTAAGGACAACTAAATAATGATAATATACAACACGAGTATATCGAAGAATACTACAGCAACATCTAATTCTCAAACGTTACAACCTAAGCAACAATTGAAAAGATCTGTTCGTCAAAAATCGCTTACAGCAGCAAACAAGAGTTTTCTCAAGTCACTGAACTTTAAATTGAAAACCAAATGAGTTCAATAATAGACGTTTTAGATAAACCAATATCTGACGAAAATATTATCAAAAAGGATTATCACACATACATACCATACCTTCAGTCTTTTAACAACAACGATGAAATAAGAATTTCAATACAAAACCAAGATCTATATGTGTTACCCAGTGAAAGCTATATATATGTGGAAGGACTTGTTGTAGACGAAAAAACATCGAAATCTACACCCAACTTTCAGTTGAAAAATAATTTTGTTACATATCTCTTTGATGAAATCCGCTATGAACTGAATGGTATTGAAATTGATCATACAAGATATTTGGGAGCCACCAGTACCATAAAAAATTTGGTTTCTTTATCACCTACGGAAAGCGTTGTGTTGCAAAATGCTGGATGGAATAAACTTGATAAAATAGATCTTCAAAATGGAAATTTTAATTTCTATGTACCACTCAAACTTCTTTTAGGATTCGCTGAAGACTACAATAAAGTTTTATTAAATGGTAAACATGAATTGATACTCTTGCGTAATAAGAACGATGAAGATCTTGTACACTCGAATGTTTCCACTGAGAAAGCAAAACTTACAATTTCACTAATATCATGGAGAATTCCACATGTTCAATTATCTGATCATAGTAAATTGAATATGATCAAAATACTTAATAATGGTGCTGCTATACCAATGGCATTCCGTAGTTGGGATTGTCATATGAATCCACACCTTAATACGGGAACCAATCACATATGGAATGTTAAACTGGCCGCTAATAAAGAACGCCCTCGTTTTGTCTTGATTGCCTTTCAACAAGAAAACAAGTTTGTTCATTGTGATCTTACTAACTTAAAAGTACATTTAAACTCAACCTCTCACCCATATGACGATCTTAATATAAAATTCAAAAATGAGCGCTATGCGATTCTATATGATATGTATCTAAGATTCCAACAAAGCTACTACATGAAACAACCCCAACCTCTTCTAACAGGTCAAGAGTTTAAAAATAACGCTCCAATTATTGTAGTCGATGTCAGTCACCAAAACGAAACGCTCAATACCGGACCAATCGACATAAAAATTGAATTTGAAACAGCAACAAATATTCCAGCAAAAACATCAGCTTACTGCGTTCTTATTCATGACCGCGTAATAGAATACATACCAATAAAAGGTCAAGTCCGGAAGCTCTTATAAATTAAATAACATGGATGGTGATATTGTTTTTGTAGACTTGCAAGGTTTCAAAACTAATTCAAATGACTTCATCGCAAAAGAACTAGCTGTAGTTTTCAGCAACAAGGAATGGTTCAATTTCATCATAAAACCTCCTTTTGATTTCGCATGTTTATCACCCAAAAAACAGAGAGAAGCAGTTTGGTTAACAAAAAACTATCATCATATTAACTGGAATGATGGATCAGTCTCATTTCAAAGCGTTTGCAAGTTTTTAAAATCGAATATAAGAAATTCACAAATATATGTTAAGGGGGGAGAGAAGAAAAAATGGCTGGAAAAAATTATTCATCAAACAGTTTATAACATTGAAGACATTGGCTGCATTAATTTCCAACAAATGGAAACTAAGCATTCCATATATCTCTATTGTAGCTATCACGACTATGGTGTTTGTGCCTTAAGGAATGCAATTTTACTTAAAAATGAAAATGTTAACAAACTTTTAAATAAATGCTTATAAAAATTCAAATAAATGTCTTTTTATTTCAAACAAAAAACCTACATACATATTTATTTTTTTCAGAGAACACACAAACAAACATACACAATGGTTCATTCATTCATTCAAATGGTCAAGGGACTATTTGGGCACAAAGAATAAACGCTTATTATTTGTTTGTATGTATATGCGTAAATGAAATAAATTTGTAGATATTTATGTACGCATGAATATGTACACCTTATCACATTTTATACTGACCAGGAAAGCAAGAAAGCGGACTGTCATACAGACTCACCAATCGTCACACACACAGACTGTCTGACAGCCAGACATTCCAACCGCCACTCAGAACACAAAAAACACACACACTTAAACATAGCATAAATATTCATATTCTACAAAATACAGAAATCGCACCACCATCCAGATCCCCAAATAAAATCCATCGATGATCGTCATGTATAAAATAAACAAAACATCAGTTTCAATATTTATGCAATAGTAATTTTTTTTTCACAACGTCTGCAAGATCAGAATAATCAAATTATTCCTCCAGACTCAAGCATTGCAAGCAAAAAAGTAAAAAAAAAAACACTGAATTGCTGGACGACAAATCTTAAGTAAACACACCAAATTTTAATAAGCAAAAAAATAAAAGAAAAAATCTCACTCCAGCAAGAAGGAACGAACCACAAACATTAAGGGTATCCATATATAACTACTACACTTTTTAAATAGTGTAATTCCTAAAAATGCGTCTAAATTTTTTTATTCACCAGGCGTACACAGTGTAAATGGACAGACAGAAATTCCCACGCTCACATACCGACGGACATGTATTCTCAAGGTCACATATGGACAGACACAAATTCCCACGCTCACATACCGACGGACATGTATTCTCAAGGTCACATATGGACAGACACAAATTCCCACGCTCACATACCGACGGACATGTATTCTCAAGGTCACATATGGACAGACACAAATTCCCACGCTCACATACCGACGGACATGTATTCTCAAGGCCACATATGGACAGACACAAATTCCCACGCTCACATACCGACGGACATGTATTCTCAAGGTCACATATGGACAGACACAAATTCCCACGCCTACCCCAACATTTTATTTAAAAAAAAACAACAATGTGAACGCCCCTATTAAACCGTGGGAAAAAATACACACACGAACACACACAAAATGAAATTTGAGAATTTTGTGAAATTTGAGAATTTTGGCAATTAAAATTGAAAAATTTCAAATTTAATTGCTGAAATTTAATATTTTTAATGGTCACAGCACATACAGTTCCCTACTACTCAATATAAATTGGTTTGTTGCAGAACGTTTTAATTTTACTCATTTCTATGGCAATCATATCTTCATGAATTTTAAGGGAACTATGAAAATTAGGTTTAGATATGAGGGCTCTAGCCCCTAACCTCTTACCTCTACTCTCCCATTGACAAACTAATTTTACACCTTTTCTTTTGTCTACATTTTCCATAGTTTTACCATATACAGCATTGCTTAGAAGCTTGTTCAAATGTGTTTTTAGCTATTGTTCTATGATGATTATTTAAGTCAATATACTTTTTTAACCAATCCAACTGATTAAATTTAAGTATTCTATGTATTTTAGTTAAAATCAAACCGTTTTGGAGACATTGTTGAAGATTTCTATAGTGTATTATATATTTTGTTTTATGACTTAAGTCTGTAATTAACTTTGATTGTTTCATGGTTTAAATTTTTTTGTTTTCAACACAAAAGGGAAAATCATTATGATAGTCGTGTAATGTTGTTGGATACTCTAAATCTACTTCAAGTATATATCCCATAGGACTATCTTCTTTTATATTACTAACATTAAAATTTTCAACATTTTCTATCCATTTAAAATTTTTATAGGGAAGGTATTGCGACATTGCATAACCATACAAATTATTAACATCTAAATAAATAAGATAATTTGATTCTTTAGCAGAATCATAATCACTAACGTATTTATTATTAGCAACTGATCGCCGTTTACCACATTGTACGATACCTCCGCTAATACCCCGCAAAACGAAATTATACATATTAATATCGGTTAACAATTCAAGTTCTATTTCTGTATATTTTAGCATAGCATCCCATGAAAGACCTGGGGTAGTATAATACTGACAGGGATCTAAATTATAAATACTTTTACAAACTTTTCTAAAACTTTCAAATATATCACACAGTAACAAAACATCTAATTTTAAATATAAAAGTAGATAGTCCATCAGAGACTTACACTGAAATGTATTCCAAACTTTTTCAGCATGTTCATAATCATCCACACTACACGACTCATTCGTAAGCTTATTAAAGAAGACTGAACGTGGTGGTAATTTCGATTCTTGAAGAGAATTAACAGAATCTTAATAATCGTAAGGAAAAACATCTTTACGTTTCATTAAATTGAACTCGGTAATATTTTGATAATTTGATTTTACACTTTTTAGATCTTCATCAGATAAATATCCTGCTAACTTTTCTAAACTAGACGACATAAACCGAAATGAGTCTAGAAAACGCAATTCAATTGAATGTTTATCATTTACCGAAATTCTTTTTGATATGGATACATATAGTTCTTTATTTAGCGGAATTATATTTATATCACCTTCAATAGACGAAAGTTCTGTTACAAATAAATGACAATCATAAGAGGAAAGATTATGGAAAAATATAGGAATGAAATTAGCAATTTGATATTCTAGATTACATTTATTATGAGCGGGTCCTCTATATTCGCCTGTTAAATGACAATGATCTGCTACCCTATCATCAAAAGATAAAAATTGTTTGCAAATATGACATACTCTGTCTTTGTCTTGCTTTATCTGTTGAACTGATGTTAAGGAATTCATTGGTTTTACAACAGTTAAATAGTTATTATATATGTCTAAGACATCACTAACTAAATTTTTAAAGAAATGTTTCGGTGCATCATCACCACTATAAATTCTAAATAAATCTAAACTGGCGTCAAACGAGCATTTTATGTAATAGCTATAAGAAAAGGGAATATGCTTTTGCATAGATCTAATATTTGTTGAATTTTGCATATTAACCGACCCTAAAATATATTCAAAGTGGGCATACACTACAAAAGGCACATCCATTTGCTTTTTAAAATTTTTAAAACTTAACTTGCAATCATCTAAACTAGGCATCTTAGTCACCTTCTTGTTACATTCATGTTTATGGTTTTCTAAATTTTCCTTGCTGTGAAAGTGTATTAAGCAGGTGTTGCAAACATATATTTGACGAGTATGTTTTGTCAGTTGACTTTTTATTAACCTGCAAGAAATAAAGAATATATATTTAATTCATTTTCATCGCTTTATATCAATATAAATACTGTAACTTAACTCGACATATTTTTGATCCATACATAATGAAACCGTTTTCCTTCTTCCAACAACAATAAATTGAAGTGGTTTTTCTTCTCGGCTTGAGTAAAGTAATATGGTCCAACTATATTATCACCTTCTAGTCCAAAAACATTTATACTTATTTCAGGGTTATTGTTTTCAAAATCTTTTATTTTATTAACGGATAGTGGGAAACTCAAGCTTTTGAAATTCAATAAAACTTTATTATTCAATGTTATAATTTCGTCTTTTATGTTTTCAATGTTATACGATATACATCTATCTGAGTGTAAGGACACTGGATTTAGAGCAGATATTATTGCCCACTTAAAACAATATTCATCATTGTTTTGTACATTGACACATGCATGTTTTTTTTAAATGTTAGGTGGTAAGCGTATATATTGAGACCCCTTCAAACATTTATACTGCTTGATATTAATTTCAAGATGACATATTTGTTGAAGCTACATTATGAATAATCATTTTAGTTTGATACGATTTCATATCCACACTGCATGAATCATCTTCTTTTATTAATACATACTCGCAAAAGAGTTCACAATTAAATTTATGTTGCAATGTTCTTGTAGTACATCTCTTAACAATTTTACGACTTTTTCCTTTATTTCATTTCAAAATACTTCGGGGATTAAGTTATCCTTATTATCATTTTGAATGACGTACGTTGCTATCCGGTTTTTAAAAGAAGAGTTAATACATTTAAGGTTATCTTTATTAATTTGTTTAGCATTGTTTAGTATTTATTTTTCTGTTAATAACGTTTATATGTTTGAGTTCAATTTTCAAGAATGATATATCATTATTTTTAAACTTACTATTTATACGAAATTTTTTGTTTACGTAGCAGGTTCATTTCCGTAAACATTTTGTATCGTAGAGGCATGAATAAGCACGTCCCTGTACTCTGTATATATCACTTATCAAAATGTTTGTTTACATATATATTGTCTACGTAGCAGTTTCATTCCCGTAAACATTTCTGTATCGTAGAGGCATGCATTAGCATGTCCCTGTACTCTGTATACATCACTTATCAGATGGGTATGATGAAGGATGAGAATTGTGGAAAAATAATGAAGGAGTTTGTAGGATTGAGATCAAAGATGTATTCCTTTAGTGTGCAGTATCAAAATGATATTAAAAAAAATCAAAAGGGGCAAAGAAATGCATTCTTGATAAGTACGACACAACTTCTTATAGAAACTGTTTATTTAATAAGTCTACTGTATATGATGACATGTTAATATTTAAATCAAAAGTTTATCAAATTCATACAAATGAAATAAATAAAGTAGTGTTAAATTATGATGACATGTTAATATTTAAATCAAAAGTTTATCAAATTCATACAAATGAAATAAATAAAGTAGTGTTAAATTATGCAGACGATAAAAGAAAAATAAGAAGTGATAAGATGAGTACATATGCATGGTATCATTTTCGAATCGAGGAAACTAATCCCTATTATGAACTTGACATGCTACTTTGGGAAATTTCAAGACTAGAAGAGGAAGAAGCAATACTATAACTGTATCCCTATTTTTAAGTTATAATTTTTCTATATATTTAAGAAGTGAAATCTATTAATAAGTAAAAAAAATTGTTGTATTGTTAAGAGAAATAAACAAAAATTGTACAAATATATTTAAAATGAAAAACATTCAGAATTTGTTTTATTTTGTTATTTAGTTGAAAAGGTTCTCAAAACTAAAGGACATAAGGTGTTTGTCAAGTGGCTGGGCTTTGGTAATGAGCACAATTCTCGGATAAGCAAAGATGAGATATTGTAAATGGAAGAATACAATAAATAAACAACAACAAAAACAACAACAATGGCATCAATATTTAATTTAGTTTAAAATAAATAAATAAACAATATATACGAAACTGCTTCTTATAAATCATACTGTGTGTTTAACCTCATTTATTTACAATCAAACAGTCACAATGTCAATAACATTGACTCTGAGCTCCAATTCATCAGAGCTATCTGCTAATTATTTTCCTCCTATTGATTTAAACGGAACCTATGAATGTGCTCTAACTGATTTTCATTCATACAACTGTATCCCGAATGTGGATGTCTACAACAATATATTTTATATCGGTGAACTTGTAATTGAAATACCGATCGGATCTTATGAATTAAATGATATAGTTGACTATATAGAAGAACAATACAAACGATATAGACCAGAAAACAAAATTTTGATTGAAGCTAATAACAATACAATGCAAGTCAAAGTCAGCAGCTCTAAAGAACCAATATATTTTAATAAAGAAAATACAATAGGTAGACTTTTAGGATTCAATAGCAGAATATTAACGCCAAACAAAGAACATTACTCTGATCTTCCAGTGAATATCTTTAAGGTGAATCTCTTGAGGATTGAAAGCAGTATTGTGGTTAATACTTATATGAATAATTCTAAAGCTCATACACTACATGAATTTCCGATTAATGTACCGGCTGGATATAAAATAGTTGAGATTCCCAAAAATCTTATTTATTTGCCAGTAAACTCCAGAGAGATAAGTTCACTAGCTCTTCGCGTGGTTGATCAAAACGGCGACTTAATTAATTTCAGGGGTGAGGAAATTACAATACGAATACATTTAAGGACAACTAAATAATGATAATATACAACACGAGTATATCGAAGAATACTACAGCAACATCTAATTCTCAAACGTTACAACCTAAGCAACAATTGAAAAGATCTGTTCGTCAAAAATCGCTTACAGCAGCAAACAAGAGTTTTCTCAAGTCACTGAACTTTAAATTGAAAACAAAATGAGTTCAATAATAGACGTTTTAGATAAACCAATATCTGACGAAAATATTATCAAAAAGGATTATCACACATACATACCATACCTTCAGTCTTTTAACAACAACGATGAAATAAGAATTTCAATACAAAACCAAGATCTATATGTGTTACCCAGTGAAAGCTATATATATGTGGAAGGACTTGTTGTAGACGAAAAAACATCGAAATCTACACCCAACTTTCAGTTGAAAAATAATTTTGTTACATATCTCTTTGATGAAATCCGCTATGAACTGAATGGTATTGAAATTGATCATACAAGATATTTGGGAGCCACCAGTACCATAAAAAATTTGGTTTCTTTATCACCTACGGAAAGCGTTGTGTTGCAAAATGCTGGATGGAATAAACTTGATAAAATAGATCTTCAAAATGGAAATTTTAATTTCTATGTACCACTCAAACTTCTTTTAGGATTCGCTGAAGACTACAATAAAGTTTTATTAAATGGTAAACATGAATTGATACTCTTGCGTAATAAGAACGATGAAGATCTTGTACACTCGAATGTTTCCACTGAGAAAGCAAAACTTACAATTTCACTAATATCATGGAGAATTCCACATGTTCAATTATCTGATCATAGTAAATTGAATATGATCAAAATACTTAATAATGGTGCTGCTATACCAATGGCATTCCGTAGTTGGGATTGTCATATGAATCCACACCTTAATACGGGAACCAATCACATATGGAATGTTAAACTGGCCGCTAATAAAGAACGCCCTCGTTTTGTCTTGATTGCCTTTCAACAAGAAAACAAGTTTGTTCATTGTGATCTTACTAACTTAAAAGTACATTTAAACTCAACCTCTCACCCATATGACGATCTTAATATAAAATTCAAAAATGAGCGCTATGCGATTCTATATGATATGTATCTAAGATTCCAACAAAGCTACTACATGAAACAACCCCAACCTCTTCTAACAGGTCAAGAGTTTAAAAATAATGCTCCAATTATTGTAGTCGATGTCAGTCACCAAAACGAAACGCTCAATACCGGACCAATCGACATAAAAATTGAATTTGAAACAGCAAGAAATATTCCAGCAAAAACATCAGCTTACTGCGTTCTTATTCATGACCGCGTAATAGAATACATAACAATAAAAGGTCAAGTCCGGAAGCTCTTAAAAATTAAATAACATGGATGGTGATATTGTTTTTGTAGACTTGCAAGGTTTCAAAACTAATTCAAATGACTTCATCGCAAAAGAACTAGCTGTAGTTTTCAGCAACAAGGAATGGTTCAATTTCATCATAAAACCTCCTTTTGATTTCGCATGTTTATCAGCCAAAAAACAGAGAGAAGCAGTTTGGTTAACAAAAAACTATCATCATATTAACTGGAATGATGGATCAGTCTCATTTCAAAGCGTTTGCAAGTTTTTAAAATCGAATATAAGAAATTCACAAATATATGTTAAGGGGGGAGAGAAGAAAAAATGGCTGGAAAAAATTATTCATCAAACAGTTTATAACATTGAAGACATTGGCTGCATTAATTTCAAACAAATGGAAACTAAGCATTCCATATATCTCTATTGTAGCTATCACGACTATGGTGTTTGTGCCTTAAGGAATGCAATTTTACTTAAAAATGAAAATGTTAACAAACTTTTAAATAAATGCTTATAAAAATTCAAATAAATGTCTTTTTATTTCAAACAAAAAACCTACATACATATTTATTTTTTTCAGAGAACACACAAACAAACATACACAATGGTTCATTCATTCATTCAAATGGTCAAGGGAATATTTGGGCACAAAGAATAAACGCTTATTATTTGTTTGTATGTATATGCGTAAATGAAATAAATTTGTAGATATTTATGTACGCATGAATATGTACACCTTATCACATTTTATACTGACCAGGAAAGCAAGAAAGCGGACTGTCATACAGACTCACCAATCGTCACACACACAGACTGTCTGACAGCCAGACATTCCAACCGCCACTCAGAACACAAAAAACACACACACTTAAACATAGCATAAATATTCATATTCTACAAAATACAGAAATCGCACCACCATCCAGATCCCCAAATAAAATCCATCGATGATCGTCATGTATAAAATAAACAAAACATCAGTTTCAATATTTATGCAATAGTAATTTTTTTTTCACAACGTCTGCAAGATCAGAATAATCAAATTATTCCTCCAGACTCAAGCATTGCAAGCAAAAAAGTAAAAAAAAAAACACTGAATTGCTGGACGACAAATCTTAAGTAAACACACCAAATTTTAATAAGCAAAAAAATAAAAGAAAAAATCTCACTCCAGCAAGAAGGAACGAACCACAAACATTAAGGGTATCCATATATAACTACTACACTTTTTAAATAGTGTAATTCCTAAAAATGCGTCTAAATTTTTTTATTCACCAGGCGTACACAGTGTAAATGGACAGACAGAAATTCCCACGCTCACATACCGACGGACATGTATTCTCAAGGTCACATATGGATAGACACAAATTCCCACGCTCACATACCGACGGACATGTATTCTCAAGGTCACATATGGACAGACACAAATTCCCACGCTCACATACCGACGGACATGTATTCTCAAGGTCACATATGGACAGACACAAATTCCCACGCTCACATACCGACGGACATGTATTCTCAAGACCACATATGGACAGACACAAATTCCCACGCTCACATACCGACGGACATGTATTCTCAAGGTCACATATGGACAGACACAAATTCCCACGCCTACCCCAACATTTTATTTAAAAAAAAAAAACAATGTGAACGCCCCTATTAAACCGTGGGAAAAAATACACACACGAACACACACAAAATGAAATTTGAGAATTTTGTGAAATTTGAGAATTTTGGCAATTAAAATTGAAAAATTTCAAATTTAATTGCTGAAATTTAATATTTTTAATGGTCACAGCACATACAGTTCCCTACTACTCAATATAAATTGGTTTGTTGCAGAACGTTTTAATTTTACTCATTTCTATGGCAATCATATCTTCATGAATTTTAAGGGAACTATGAAAATTAGGTTTAGATATGAGGGCTCTAGCCCCTAACCTCTTACCTCTACTCTCCCATTGACAAACTAATTTTACACCTTTTCTTTTGTCTACATTTTCCATAGTTTTACCATATACAGCATTGCTTAGAAGCTTGTTCAAATGTGTTTTTAGCTATTGTTCTATGATGATTATTTAAGTCAATATACTTTTTTAACCAATCCAACTGATTAAATTTAAGTATTCTATGTATTTTAGTTAAAATCAAACCGTTTTGGAGACATTGTTGAAGATTTCTATAGTGTATTATATATTTTGTTTTATGACTTAAGTCTGTAATTAACTTTGATTGTTTCATGGTTTCAATTTTTTTGTTTTCAACACAAAAGGGAAAATCATTATGATAGTCGTGTAATGTTGTTGGATACTCTAAATCTACTTCAAGTATATATCCCATAGGACTATCTTCTTTTATATTACTAACATTAAAATTTTCAACATTTTCTATCCATTTAAAATTTTTATAGGGAAGGTATTGCGACATTGCATAACCATACAAATTATTAACATCTAAATAAATAAGATAATTTGATTCTTTAGCAGAATCATAATCACTAACGTATTTATTATTAGCAACTGATCGCCGTTTACCACATTGTACGATACCTCCGCTAATACCCCGCAAAACGAAATTATACATATTAATATCGGTTAACAATTCAAGTTCTATTTCTGTATATTTTAGCATAGCATCCCATGAAAGACCTGAGGTAGTATAATACTGACAGGGATCTAAATTATAAATACTTTTACAAACTTTTCTAAAACTTTCAAATATATCACACAGTAACAAAACATCTAATTTTAAATATAAAAGTAGATAGTCCATCAGAGATTTACACTGAAATGTATTCCAAACTTTTTCAGCATGTTCATAATCATCCACACTACACGACTCATTCGTAAGCTTATTAAAGAAGACTGAACGTGGTGGTAATTTCGATTCTTGAAGAGAATTAACAGAATCTTAATAATCGTAAGGAAAAACATCTTTACGTTTCATTAAATTGAACTCGGTAATATTTTGATAATTTGATTTTACACTTTTTAGATCTTCATCAGATAAATATCCTGCTAACTTTTCTAAACTAGACGACATAAACCGAAATGAGTCTAGAAAACGCAATTCAATTGAATGTTTATCATTTACCGAAATTCTTTTTGATATGGATACATATAGTTCTTTATTTAGCGGAATTATATTTATATCACCTTCAATAGACGAAAGTTCTGTTACAAATAAATGACAATCATAAGAGGAAAGATTATGGAAAAATATAGGAATGAAATTAGCAATTTGATATTCTAGATTACATTTATTATGAGCGGGTCCTCTATATTCGCCTGTTAAATGACAATGATCTGCTACCCTATCATCAAAAGATAAAAATTGTTTGCAAATATGACATACTCTGTCTTTGTCTTGCTTTATCTGTTGAACTGATGTTAAGGAATTCATTGGTTTTACAACAGTTAAATAATTATTATATATGTCTAAGACATCACTAACTAAATTTTTAAAGAAATGTTTCGGTGCATCATCACCACTATAAATTCTAAATAAATCTAAACTGGCGTCAAACGAGCATTTTATGTAAATAGCTATAAGAAAAGGGAATATGCTTTTGTATAGATCTAATATTTGTTGAATTTTGCATATTAACCGACCCTAAAATACATTCAAAGTGGGCATACACTACAAAAGGCACATCCATTTGCTTTTTAAAATTTTTAAAACTTAACTTGCAATCATCTAAACTAGGCATCTTAGTCACCTTCTTGTTACATTCATGTTTATGGTTTTCTAAATTTTCCTTGCTGTGAAAGTGTATTAAGCAGGTGTTGCAAACATATATTTGACGAGTATGTTTTGTCAGTTGACTTTTTATTAACCTGCAAGAAATAAAGAATATATATTTAATTCATTTTCATCGCTTTATATCAATATAAATACTGTAACTTAACTCGACATATTTTTGATCCATACATAATGAAACCGTTTTCCTTCTTCCAACAACAATAAATTGAAGTGGTTTTTCTTCTCGGCTTGAGTAAAGTAATATGGTCCAACTATATTATCACCTTCTAGTCCAAAAACATTTATACTTATTTCAGGGTTATTGTTTTCAAAATCTTTTATTTTATTAACGGATAGTGGGAAACTCAAGCTTTTGAAATTCAATAAAACTTTATTATTCAATGTTATAATTTCGTCTTTTATGTTTTCAATGTTATACGATATACATCTATCTGAGTGTAAGGACACTGGATTTAGAGCAGATATTATTGCCCACTTAAAACAATATTCATCATTGTTTTGTACATTGACACATGCATGTTTTTTTTAAATGTTAGGTGGTAAGCGTATATATTGAGACCCCTTCAAACATTTATACTGCTTGATATTAATTTCAAGATGACATATTTGTTGAAGCTACATTATGAATAATCATTTTAGTTTGATACGATTTCATATCCACACTGCATGAATCATCTTCTTTTATTAATACATACTCGCAAAAGAGTTCACAATTAAATTTATGTTGCAATGTTCTTGTAGTACATCTCTTAACAATTTTACGACTTTTTCCTTTATTTCATTTCAAAATACTTCGGGGATTAAGTTATCCTTATTATCATTTTGAATGACGTACGTTGCTATCCGGTTTTTAAAAGAAGAGTTAATACATTTAAGGTTATCTTTATTAATTTGTTTAGCATTGTTTAGTATTTATTTTTCTGTTAATAACGTTTATATGTTTGAGTTCAATTTTCAAGAATGATATATCATTATTTTTAAACTTACTATTTATACGAAATTTTTTGTTTACGTAGCAGGTTCATTTCCGTAAACATTTTGTATCGTAGAGGCATGAATAAGCACGTCCCTGTACTCTGTATATATCACTTATCAAAATGTTTGTTTACATATATATTGTCTACGTAGCAGTTTCATTCCCGTAAACATTTCTGTATCGTAGAGGCATGCATTAGCATGTCCCTGTACTCTGTATACATCACTTATCAGATGGGTATGATGAAGGATGAGAATTGTGGAAAAATAATGAAGGAGTTTGTAGGATTGAGATCAAAGATGTATTCCTTTAGTGTGCAGTATCAAAATGATATTAAAAAAAATCAAAAGGGGCAAAGAAATGCATTCTTGATAAGTACGACACAACTTCTTATAGAAACTGTTTATTTAATAAGTCTACTGTATATGATGACATGTTAATATTTAAATCAAAAGTTTATCAAATTCATACAAATGAAATAAATAAAGTAGTGTTAAATTATGATGACATGTTAATATTTAAATCAAAAGTTTATCAAATTCATACAAATGAAATAAATAAAGTAGTGTTAAATTATGCAGACGATAAAAGAAAAATAAGAAGTGATAAGATGAGTACATATGCATGGTATCATTTTCGAATCGAGGAAACTAATCCCTATTATGAACTTGACATGCTACTTTGGGAAATTTCAAGACTAGAAGAGGAAGAAGCAATACTATAACTGTATCCCTATTTTTAAGTTATAATTTTTCTATATATTTAAGAAGTGAAATCTATTAATAAGTAAAAAAAATTGTTGTATTGTTAAGAGAAATAAACAAAAATTGTACAAATATATTTAAAATGAAAAACATTCAGAATTTGTTTTATTTTGTTATTTAGTTGAAAAGGTTCTCAAAACTAAAGGACATAAGGTGTTTGTCAAGTGGCTGGGCTTTGGTAATGAGCACAATTCTCGGATAAGCAAAGATGAGATATTGTAAATGGAAGAATACAATAAATAAACAACAACAAAAACAACAACAATGGCATCAATATTTAATTTAGTTTAAAATAAATAAATAAACAATATATACGAAACTGCTTCTTATAAATCATACTGTGTGTTTAACCTCATTTATTTACAATCAAACAGTCACAATGTCAATAACATTGACTCTGAGCTCCAATTCATCAGAGCTATCTGCTAATTATTTTCCTCCTATTGATTTAAACGGAACCTATGAATGTGCTCTAACTGATTTTCATTCATACAACTGTATCCCGAATGTGGATGTCTACAACAATATATTTTATATCGGTGAACTTGTAATTGAAATACCGATCGGATCTTATGAATTAAATGATATAGTTGACTATATAGAAGAACAATACAAACGATATAGACCAGAAAACAAAATTTTGATTGAAGCTAATAACAATACAATGCAAGTCAAAGTCAGCAGCTCTAAAGAACCAATATATTTTAATAAAGAAAATACAATAGGTAGACTTTTAGGATTCAATAGCAGAATATTAACGCCAAACAAAGAACATTACTCTGATCTTCCAGTGAATATCTTTAAGGTGAATCTCTTGAGGATTGAAAGCAGTATTGTGGTTAATACTTATATGAATAATTCTAAAGCTCATACACTACATGAATTTCCGATTAATGTACCGGCTGGATATAAAATAGTTGAGATTCCCAAAAATCTTATTTATTTGCCAGTAAACTCCAGAGAGATAAGTTCACTAGCTCTTCGCGTGGTTGATCAAAACGGCGACTTAATTAATTTCAGGGGTGAGGAAATTACAATACGAATACATTTAAGGACAACTAAATAATGATAATATACAACACGAGTATATCGAAGAATACTACAGCAACATCTAATTCTCAAACGTTACAACCTAAGCAACAATTGAAAAGATCTGTTCGTCAAAAATCGCTTACAGCAGCAAACAAGAGTTTTCTCAAGTCACTGAACTTTAAATTGAAAACAAAATGAGTTCAATAATAGACGTTTTAGATAAACCAATATCTGACGAAAATATTATCAAAAAGGATTATCACACATACATACCATACCTTCAGTCTTTTAACAACAACGATGAAATAAGAATTTCAATACAAAACCAAGATCTATATGTGTTACCCAGTGAAAGCTATATATATGTGGAAGGACTTGTTGTAGACGAAAAAACATCGAAATCTACACCCAACTTTCAGTTGAAAAATAATTTTGTTACATATCTCTTTGATGAAATCCGCTATGAACTGAATGGTATTGAAATTGATCATACAAGATATTTGGGAGCCACCAGTACCATAAAAAATTTGGTTTCTTTATCACCTAGGGAAAGTGTTGTGTTGCAAAATGCTGGATGGAATAAACTTGATAAAATAAATCTTCAAAATGGAAATTTTAATTTCTATGTACCACTCAAACTTCTTTTAGGATTCGCTGAAGACTATAATAAAGTTTTATTAAATGGTAAACATGAGTTGATACTCTTGCTTAATAAGAACGATGAGGATCTTGTACACTCGAATGTTTCCACTGAGAAAGCAAAACTTACAATTTCACTAATATCATGGAGAATTTCACATGTTCAATTATCTGATCATAGTAAATTGAATATGATCAAAATACTTAATAATGGTGCTGCTATACCAATGGCATTCCGTAGTTGGGATTGTCATATGAATCCACACCTTAATACGGGGACCAATCACATATGGAATGTGAAACTGGCCGCTAATAAAGAACGCCCTCGTTTTGTGTTGATTGCCTTTCAACAAAAGAAAACAAGTTTGTTCATTGTGATCTTACTAACTTAAAAGTACATTTAAACTCAACCTCTCACCCATATGACGATCTTAATATAAAATTCAAAAATGAGCGCTATGCGATTCTATATGATATGTATCTAAGATTCCAACAAAGCTACTACATGAAACAACCCCAACCTCTTCTAACAGGTCAAGAGTTTAAAAATAACGCTTCAATTATTGTAGTCGATGTCAGTCACCAAAACGAAACGCTCAATACCGGACCAATCGACATAAAAATTGAATTTGAAACAGCAACAAATATTCCAGCAAAAACATCAGCTTACTGCGTTCTTATTCATGACCGCGTAATAGAATACATACCAATAAAAGGTCAAGTCCGGAAGCTCTTATAAATTAAATAACATGGATTGTGATATTGTTTTTGTAGACTTGCAAGGTTTCAAAACTAATTCAAATGACTTCATCGCAAAAGAACTAGCTGTAGTTTTCAGCAACAAGGAATGGTTCAATTTCATCATAAAACCTCCTTTTGATTTCGCATGTTTATCAGCCAAAAAACAGAGAGAAGCAGTTTGGTTAACAAAAAACTATCATCATATTAACTGGAATGATGGATCAGTCTCATTTCAAAGCGTTTGCAAGTTTTTAAAATCGAATATAAGAAGTTCACAAATATATGTTAAGGGGGGAGAGAAGAAAAAATGGCTGGAAAAAATTATTCATCAAACAGTTTATAACATTGAAGACATTGGCTGCATTAATTTCAAACAAATGGAAACTAAGCATTCCATATATCTCTATTGTAGCTATCACGACTATGGTGTTTGTGCCTTAAGGAATGCAATTTTACTTAAAAATGAAAATGTTAACAAACTTTTAAGTAAATGCTTACAAAAATTCAAATAAATGTCTTTTTATTTCAAACAAAAAACCTACATACATATTTATTTTTTTCAGAGAACACACAAACAAACATACACAATGGTTCATTCATTCATTCAAATGGTCAAGGGAATATTTGGGCACAAAGAATAAACGCTTATTATTTGTTTGTATGTATATGCGTAAATGAAATAAATTTGTAGATATTTATGTACGCATGAATATGTACACCTTATCACATTTTATACTGACCAGGAAAGCAAGAAAGCGGACTGTCATACAGACTCACCAATCGTCACACACACAGACTGTCTGACAGCCAGACATTCCAACCGCCACTCAGAACACAAAAAACACACACACTTAAACATAGCATAAATATTCATATTCTACAAAATACAGAAATCGCACCACCATCCAGATCCCCAAATAAAATCCATCGATGATCGTCATGTTTAAAATAAACAAAACATCAGTTTCAATATTTATGCAATAGTAATTTTTTTTTCACAACGTCTGCAAGATCAGAATAATCAAATTATTCCTCCAGACTCAAGCATTGCAAGCAAAAAAGTAAAAAAAAAAAACACTGAATTGCTGGACGACAAATCTTAAGTAAACACACCAAATTTTAATAAGCAAAAAAATAAAAGAAAAAATCTCACTCCAGCAAGAAGGAACGAGCCACAAACATTAAGGGTATCCATATATAACTACTACACTTTTTAAATAGTGTAATTCCTAAAAATGCGTCTAAATTTTTTTATTCACCAGGCGTACACAGTGTAAATGGACAGACAGAAATTCCCACGCTCACATACCGACGGACATGTATTCTCAAGGTCACATATGGATAGACACAAATTCCCACGCTCATATACCGACGGACATGTATTCTCAAGGTCACATATGGACAGACACAAATTCCCACGCTCACATACCGACGGACATGTATTCTCAAGGTCACATATGGACAGACACAAATTCCCACGCTCACATACCGACGGACATGTATTCTCAAGGCCACATATGGACAGACACAAATTCCCACGCTCACATACCGACGGACATGTATTCTCAAGGTCACATATGGACAGACACAAATTCCCACGCCTACCCCAACATTTTATTTAAAAAAAAAAACAATGTGAACGCCCCTATTAAACCGTGGGAAAAAATACACACACGAACACACACAAAATGAAATTTGAGAATTTTGTGAAATTTGAGAATTTTGGCAATTAAAATTGAAAAATTTCAAATTTAATTGCTGAAATTTAATATTTTTAATGGTCACAGCACATACAGTTCCCTACTACTCAATATAAATTGGTTTGTTGCAGAACGTTTTAATTTTACTCATTTCTATGGCAATCATATCTTCATGAATTTTAAGGGAACTATGAAAATTAGGTTTAGATATGAGGGCTCTAGCCCCTAACCTCTTACCTCTACTCACCCATTGACAAACTAATTTTACACCTTTTCTTTTGTCTACATTTTCCATAGTTTTACCATATACCATATATTTTAGCTATTGTTCTATGATGATTATTTAAGTCAATATACTTTTTTAACCAATCCAACTGATTAAATTTAAGTATTCTATGTATTTTAGTTAAAATCAAACCGTTTTGGAGACATTGTTGAAGATTTCTATAGTGTATTATATATTTTGTTTTATGACTTAAGTCTGTAATTAACTTTGATTGTTTCATGGTTTCAATTTTTTTGTTTTCAACACAAAAGGGAAAATCATTATGATAGTCGTGTAATGTTGTTGGATACTCTAAATCTACTTCAAGTATATATCCCATAGGACTATCTTCTTTTATATTACTAACATTAAAATTTTCAACATTTTCTATCCATTTAAAATTTTTATAGGGAAGGTATTGCGACATTGCATAACCATACAAATTATTAACATCTAAATAAATAAGATAATTTGATTCTTTAGCAGAATCATAATCACTAACGTATTTATTATTAGCAACTGATCGCCGTTTACCACATTGTACGATACCTCCGCTAATACCCCGCAAAACGAAATTATACATATTAATATCGGTTAACAATTCAAGTTCTATTTCTGTATATTTTAGCATAGCATCCCATGAAAGACCTGGGGTAGTATAATACTGACAGGGATCTAAATTATAAATACTTTTACAAACTTTTCTAAAACTTTCAAATATATCACACAGTAACAAAACATCTAATTTTAAATATAAAAGTAGATAGTCCATCAGAGATTTACACTGAAATGTATTCCAAACTTTTTCAGCATGTTCATAATCATCCACACTACACGACTCATTCGTAAGCTTATTAAAGAAGACTGAACGTGGTGGTAATTTCGATTCTTGAAGAGAATTAACAGAATCTTAATAATCGTAAGGAAAAACATCTTTACGTTTCATTAAATTGAACTCGGTAATATTTTGATAATTTGATTTTACACTTTTTAGATCTTCATCAGATAAATATCCTGCTAACTTTTCTAAACTAGACGACATAAACCGAAATGAGTCTAGAAAACGCAATTCAATTGAATGTTTATCATTTACCGAAATTCTTTTTGATATGGATACATATAGTTCTTTATTTAGCGGAATTATATTTATATCACCTTCAATAGACGAAAGTTCTGTTACAAATAAATGACAATCATAAGAGGAAAGATTATGGAAAAATATAGGAATCAAATTAGCAATTTGATATTCTAGATTACATTTATTATGAGCGGGTCCTCTATATTCGCCTGTTAAATGACAATGATCTGCTACCCTATCATCAAAAGATAAAAATTGTTTGCAAATATGACATACTCTGTCTTTGTCTTGCTTTATCTGTTGAACTGATGTTAAGGAATTCATTGGTTTTACAACAGTTAAATAATTATTATATATGTCTAAGACATCACTAACTAAATTTTTAAAGAAATGTTTCGGTGCATCATCACCACTATAAATTCTAAATAAATCTAAACTGGCGTCAAACGAGCATTTTATGTAATAGCTATAAGAAAAGGGAATATGCTTTTGTATAGATCTAATATTTGTTGAATTTTGCATATTAACCGACCCTAAAATACATTCAAAGTGGGCATACACTACAAAAGGCACATCCATTTGCTTTTTAAAATTTTTAAAACTTAACTTGCAATCATCTAAACTAGGCATCTTAGTCACCTTCTTGTTACATTCATGTTTATGGTTTTCTAAATTTTCCTTGCTGTGAAAGTGTATTAAGCAGGTGTTGCAAACATATATTTGACGAGTATGTTTTGTCAGTTGACTTTTTATTAACCTGCAAGAAATGAAGAATATATATTTAATTCATTTTCATCGCTTTATATCAATATAAATACTGTAACTTAACTCGACATATTTTTGATCCATACATAATGAAACCGTTTTCCTTCTTCCAACAACAATAAATTGAAGTGGTTTTTCTTCTCGGCTTGAGTAAAGTAATATGGTCCAACTATATTATCACCTTCTAGTCCAAAAACATTTATACTTATTTCAGGGTTATTGTTTTCAAAATCTTTTATTTTATTAACGGATAGTGGGAAACTCAAGCTTTTGAAATTCAATAAAACTTTATTATTCAATGTTATAATTTCGTCTTTTATGTTTTCAATGTTATACGATATACATCTATCTGAGTGTAAGGACACTGGATTTAGAGCAGATATTATTGCCCACTTAAAACAATATTCATCATTGTTTTGTACATTGACACATGCATGTTTTTTTTAAATGTTAGGTGGTAAGCGTATATATTGAGACCCCTTCAAACATTTATACTGCTTGATATTAATTTCAAGATGACATATTTGTTGAAGCTACATTATGAATAATCATTTTAGTTTGATACGATTTCATATCCACACTGCATGAATCATCTTCTTTTATTAATACATACTCGCAAAAGAGTTCACAATTAAATTTATGTTGCAATGTTCTTGTAGTACATCTCTTAACAATTTTACGACTTTTTCCTTTATTTCATTTCAAAATACTTCGGGGATTAAGTTATCCTTATTATCATTTTGAATGACGTACGTTGCTATCCGGTTTTTAAAAGAAGAGTTAATACATTTAAGGTTATCTTTATTAATTTGTTTAGCATTGTTTGATTTGTGAATGGTTGTGCGTAAATGATAGTGCCAATTCGTTTTCTTGATATGCATTTTACAGGTATTGCAATAAACAGTAGCTTCCTCCATATTTTGAATATGTTTTATATCATGAGAATGTGTTAGGAACTCTTTGCGATTTGTAAATTGTAAATTATATGTTGCACACTTTAATGATGACGATGAAGGATCATCGTGATGTAATCTAACATGACGTTTTAGAGATGAATTTAAATTGTAGATTTTTCCGCAAATTGTACAAATAAAACCAGCCATTTTTTAAATTTATTTTTTTATTTTTCTGTTAATAACGTTTATATGTTTGAGTTCAATTTTCAAGAATGATATATCATTATTTTTAAACTTACTATTTATACGAAATTTTTTGTTTACGTAGCAGGTTCATTTCCGTAAACATTTTGTATCGTAGAGGCATGAATAAGCACGTCCCTGTACTCTGTATATATCACTTATCAAAATGTTTGTTTACATATATATTGTCTACGTAGCAGTTTCATTCCCGTAAACATTTCTGTATCGTAGAGGCATGCATTAGCATGTCCCTGTACTCTGTATACATCACTTATCAGATGGGTATGATGAAGGATGAGAATTGTGGAAAAATAATGAAGGAGTTTGTAGGATTGAGATCAAAGATGTATTCCTTTAGTGTGCAGTATCAAAATGATATTAAAAAAATCAAAAGGGGCAAAGAAATGCATTCTTGATAAGTACGACACAACTTCTTATAGAAACTGTTTATTTAATAAGTCTACTGTATATGATGACATGTTAATATTTAAATCAAAAGTTTATCAAATTCATACAAATGAAATAAATAAAGTAGTGTTAAATTATGATGACATGTTAATATTTAAATCAAAAGTTTATCAAATTCATACAAATGAAATAAATAAAGTAGTGTTAAATTATGCAGACGATAAAAGAAAAATAAGAAGTGATAAGATGAGTACATATGCATGGTATCATTTTCGAATCGAGGAAACTAATCCCTATTATGAACTTGACATGCTACTTTGGGAAATTTCAAGACTAGAAGAGGAAGAAGCAATACTATAACTGTATCCCTATTTTTAAGTTATAATTTTTCTATATATTTAAGAAGTGAAATCTATTAATAAGTAAAAAAAATTGTTGTATTGTTAAGAGAAATAAACAAAAATTGTACAAATATATTTAAAATGAAAAACATTCAGAATTTGTTTTATTTTGTTTTGTGATTTATTATTTAGTTTCATCGAAATATTACATAATACGAATTAATTAAATGATTTATCATCATTTTTCTTAAGTAAAATACGGAGCACCGGCAGGTATCTCGCCCTTCCTCACAATCTGGATGGATGCTCCATGAATAAGACTTAAAGTGACCATCGTCCTTGTCCTCATCTTCCATTATACCAAAATCATCATGTTCATCCAACATATAGAGGAACATTTTCACCATTTCCATGTGTTCGTATAGTTGACTTCCCTCAAAATCAACTAAGAATTGTGCGAGCTTGTTTCTAATGTCACTCATGATTTTTTATGGAATATTTTATACTATTACCAAATCTCCATTCGTTATTATTATCTTTATGTGGACCATAGTTAGTATCTAGTTCATTTCTCGATTGCAATAGTGATAAGTCAGGATAAATTTCTTCATTATTCGAATTTTGTGAGTAAAAGTCATCTTCATCATAATTACTGCTACTTTTACTATTCGATTGTTTAAACATTGATTCTTCAATTAGTTTCTTAGGGGTACTTGTTTCCAATTTCATTGTTGAGTTCTCAGGATGAAAACTCGCACTGTCCTCGTATTCAGTTTTCTTATCATTCTGCTCTTTTTTAATCGGTATACAATATGCTCAGAGCTATTTATAAATTCCTTTAAAGGTTCTGTGATAGGCTTGAATGTATCTGTTAATTGCTGATGTGTATCTATTTCACCACTTTTTATACTACGAAGCTTTTTCTTTAATATATTTCTAGTTGTCACCAAGTCTTTTAGAATTTTTTTGTTCATTTTAGCTATTAGGTATCAGACCAGCTTATCAAGTATCAGGTCAGCTTATCAGGTCAGTTTAACAGCTATCAGGTCAGTTTATCAGGTATTAGATCAGCTTATAAGGTATCAGATTAGCTTATCAGGTCAGTTTAACAGGTATCAGGTCAGCTTATCAGGTCAGTTTAACAGGTATAAGGTCAGTTTATCAGGTATCAGATCAGCTTATCAGGTATCAGGTCAGCTTATCAGATCAGATCAGTTTATCAGGTATCAAATCAGTTTATTAGGTATCAGATCAGCTTATGAGGTGTCAGATGAGCTTATCTGATCAGTTACAATAATCACATGTATAAAGTTTGAAGTCAGATTAAATACTGAAGGGTACATTTTATGAACAGTAAATTATATTATGATGAAGTAATCAAATGACTTCATCGCAAAAGAACTAGCTGTAGTTTTCAGCAACAACGAATACCTCAATTTCATCACAAAACCTCCTTTTGATTTCACATGTTTATCAGCCAAAAAACAGAGAGAAGAGATAGTTTATTGGTTAACAATAAACTATCATCATATTAACTGGGACGATGGATCAGTCTCATTTCAAAGGGTTCAAAGTTTCTTAAAATGTAATATAAGAAATTCCCAAGTATATGTTAAAGGTGAAGAGAAGAAAAAATGGCTGGAAGAAATGATTCAACAAGAAGTTTTCAACATTGAGGATATTGGTTGCGTCAACTTTAAAAAAATGGTAGAAAAATATCCGCAATATTTTTACTGTAACTATCACACCCATGGAGCTTGCGCCTTAAGGAATTCTATGTTCCTATCTAAAGAAATGTCTAGTTTAACATAATTTTATACTCATACAAGTAAATGTATGTATAAATATTGTTTATGTTGGTATGTGGTTTTCTTACAAGCACATGTAGCTTGAAGAATTTGTTGTTTTTTGTTTTCCTCTCAAGCACTTTAACCTGGAGGCAGAGTTCTAATTAAAACAACTCGTTTAGTGTCTTATTATAAACTCTGCCTTTAAACTTTATTTAATGTTCTTTTATATAAAATAATTAACGTAAAAAAAATGTTTATCTATTAAGAATTAAAATTATGTTAAAGTGCTAATGATGACTTAATAATGACCTATATTTATTTGCATAAATAAAATTGCTAGCTTAAATATTTATAAATATGAAATGTGCATAAGGTTATTAACATTTATTTGTATATAGCGAATAAAATATTGAAATACTACTATTGACCTAATTTAGCACATCAAAATGTTTAGCAATAACTAAATTATAAAGTAAACAAAGGTATTATATTACAATCCATACTTTGTATGAACAAATATTATAAAAAATAAAAGCCATGCACATAAATATGTATGTATGTTCAAGCAACGGTCTTTTTATTTCAAAAAAATATGTACTTATGTTTGTATAGCAGGAAAGCAAAAATGTTCTCAAGTCTCTGAATTTCAAACTGAAAACAAAATGAGCTCAATAATAAACGTATTGGATAAGCCATTGTCTGACGAAAATATAATAAAAAGGACTATCATACCTACATATCATATTTATAATCGTATAACAATAATGATGAGATTCGAATCTCAATACAAAATCAAGATTTGTACGTGTTACCTAGTGAGGGCTATATATATGTGGAAGGTTTCGTTGTGGATGAAAAAACTGCAAAATTTTCCGGAAATTTTAAATTGAAAAACAACTTTGTTGCACATTTATTTCATGAAATCCGCTACGAGCTTAATGGTATTGAAATTTATCACACAAGATATTTGGGAGCCACCAGTACCATAAAAAATTTGGTTTCTTTATCACCTAGGGAAAGTGTTGTGTTGCAAAATGCTGGATGGAATAAACTTGATAAAATAAATCTTCAAAATGGAAATTTTAATTTCTATGTACCACTCAAACTTCTTTTAGGATTCGCTGAAGACTATAATAAAGTTTTATTAAATGGTAAACATGAGTTGATACTCTTGCTTAATAAGAACGATGAGGATCTTGTACACTCGAATGTTTCCACTGAGAAAGCAAAACTTACAATTTCCCTAATATCATGGAGAATTTCACATGTTCAATTATCTGATCATAGTAAATTGAATATGATCAAAATACTTAATAATGGTGCTGCTATACCAATGGCATTCCGTAGTTGGGATTGTCATATGAATCCACACCTTAATACGGGGACCAATCACATATGGAATGTGAAACTGGCCGCTAATAAAGAACGCCCTCGTTTTGTGTTGATTGCCTTTCAACAAAAGAAAACAAGTTTGTTCATTGTGATCTTACTAACTTAAAAGTACATTTAAACTCAACCTCTCACCCATATGACGATCTTAATATAAAATTCAAAAATGAGCGCTATGCGATTCTATATGATATGTATCTAAGATTCCAACAAAGCTACTACATGAAACAACCCCAACCTCTTCTAACAGGTCAAGAGTTTAAAAATAACGCTTCAATTATTGTAGTCGATGTCAGTCACCAAAACGAAACGCTCAATACCGGACCAATCGACATAAAAATTGAATTTGAAACAGCAACAAATATTCCAGCAAAAACATCAGCTTACTGCGTTCTTATTCATGACCGCGTAATAGAATACATACCAATAAAAGGTCAAGTCCGGAAGCTCTTATAAATTAAATAACATGGATGGTGATATTGTTTTTGTAGACTTGCAAGGTTTCAAAACTAATTCAAATGACTTCATCGTAAAAGGGAATATTTGGATATATAGAATAAACGCTTATTATTTGTTTGTATGTATATGCATAAATGAAATAAATTTATAGATATTTATGTACGCATGAATATGTACATCTTATCACATTTCATACTGACCCACTTGCGCTTAATCCAGGAAAGCAAAAAAGCGGACTGTCATACAGTCACACCTGACAGACAAATCGCCACTCAAAACAATAGAACACACGCAAACCACACTTCACATTTAAACATAGCACACAGGAAAAAAACAGAAATCACGCCATCCAGAACACCATATAAATTCCATCCATGATCGTCATACATAAAATAAACAAATTCAATATAAATATAAACAGGGAATCAATTTTCAATGTCACCAAGATCAGAACAATTGAATTATTTTCTACATTCTAATATAGGAAAAAAATAAAGTTAAAAAAAAACACACTGAATGGGTGGACGACAAATGCAAAAATGTGTAATATATCTTCGAACATTTGGTTCATACGCTGTAGCATTGGATGAAACGAAGAAATCAAAATTCGAGCCAAAGTGTAAACAGTTATTTTTCGGCCGTTATACCGAAGCAAAAGCCTATAGACTTTTTTTGTCCATGGAGCCATCCAGATTGTGAGGAAGGGCGATATACCTGCCGGTGCTCCGTATTTTACTTAAGAAAAATGATGATAAATCATTTAATTAATTCGTATTATGTAATATTTCGATGAAACTAAATAATAAATCACAAAACAAAATAAAACAAATTCTGAATGTTTTTCATTTTAAATATATTTGTACAATTTTTGTTTATTTCTCTTAACAATACAACAATTTTTTTACTTATTAATAGATTTCACTACTTAAATATATATAAAAATTATTTCTTAAAAATAGGGATACAGTTATAGTATTGCTTCTTCCTCTTCTAGTCTTGAAATTTCCCACAGTAGCATGTCAAGTTCATAATCGGGATTAGTTTCCTCGATTCAAAAATGATACCATACATATGTATTCATCTTATCATAATTTAACACTACTTTATTTATTTCATTTGTATAAATTTGATCAACTTTTTATTTAAATGTTACCATATCATTATATACACTAGACTTATTAAATAAACAGTTTCTATAAGAAGTTGTGTCGTACTTATCAATAATGCATTTCTTTGTTCCTTTCGATTTTTCAATACCATTTTGATACTGCACACTAAAGGAATACATCTTTGATCTCAATCCTACAAACTCCTTCATTATTTCTCCACAATTCTCATCCTTCATAATACCCATCTGATAAGTGATATATACAGAGTACAGGGACATGCTTATGCATGCCTTTACGATACAAAATGTTTACGGGAATGAACCTGCTACGTAGACAAAAAATTTAGTATAAATAGTAAGTTTAAAAATAATGATATATCATTCTTGAAAATTGAACTCAAACATATAAACGTTATTAACAGAAAAATAAATAAATTAATTTAAAAAAAATGGCTGGTTTTATTTGTACAATTTGCGGAAAAATCTACAATTTAAATTCATCTCTAAAACGTCATGTTAGATTACATCACGATGATCCTTCATCGTCATCATTAAAGTGTGCAACATATAATTTACAAATCGCAAAGAGTTCCTAACACATTCTCATGATATAAAACATATTCAAAATATGGAGGAAGCTACTGTTTATTGCAATACCTGTAAAATGCATATCAAGAAAACGAATTGGCACTATCATTTACGCACAGCCATTCATAAATCAAACAATGCTAAGCAAATTAATAATGATAACCTTAAATGTATTAACTCTTCTTTTAAAAACCGGATAGCAACGTACGTCATTCAAAATGATAATAAGGATAACTTAATCCCCGAAGTATTTTGAAATGAAATAAAGGAAAAAGTCGTAAAATTGTTAAGAGATGTACTACAAGAACATTGCAACATAAAATTTAATTGTGAACTCTTTTGCGAGTATGTATTAATAAAAGAAGATGATTCATGCAGTGTGGATATGAAATCGTATCAAACTAAAATGATTATTCATAATGTAGCTTCAACAACAGATCGTATTTTTCAAATTTACTCTGATCAGTGTGATGTTTTAGTAAAAAAGATGAGTGAAATATGTCATCTTGAAATTAATATCAATCAGTATAAATGTCTGAAGGGGTCTCAATATATACGCTTACCACCTAACATTTAAAAAAAACATGCATGTGTCAATGTACAAAACAATGATGAAGTGGCCAATAATTTCTGCTCTATATCCAGTGTCCTTACACTCAGATAGATGTATATCGTATAACATTGAAAACATAAAAGACGAAATTATAACATTGAATAATACAGTTTTATTGAATTTCAAAAGCTTGAGTTTCCCACTATCCGTTAATAAAATAAAAGATTTTGAAAACAATAACCCTGAAATAAGTATAAATGTTTTTGGACTAGAAGGTGATAATATAGTTGGACCATATTACTTTACTCAAGCCGAGAAGAAAAACCACTTCAATTTACTGTTGTTGGAAAAAGGAGAACGGTTTCATTATGTATGGATCAAAAATATGTCGAGTTAAGTTACAGTATTTATATTGATATAAAGCGATGAAAATGAATTAAATATATATTCTTTATTTCTTGCAGGTTAATAAAAAGTCAACTGACAAAACATACTCGTCAAATATATGTTTGCAACACCTGCTTAATACACTTTCACAGCAAGGAAAATTTAGAAAACCATAAACATGAATGTAACAAGAAGGTGACTAAGATGCCTAGTTTAGATGATTGCAAGTTAAGTTTTAAAAATTTTAAAAAGCAAATGGATGTGCCTTTTGTAGTGTATGCCCACTTTGAATGTATTTTAGGGTCGGTTAATATGCAAAATTCAACAAATATTAGATCTATACAAAAGCATATTCCCTTTTCTTATAGCTATTACATAAAATGCTCGTTTGACGCCAGTTTAGATTTATTTAGAATTTATAGTGGTGATGATGCACCGAAACATTTCTTTAAAAATTTAGTTAGTGATGTCTTAGACATATATAATAATTATTTAACTGTTGTAAAACCAATGAATTCCTTAACATCAGTTCAACAGATAAAGCAAGACAAAGACAGAGTATGTCATATTTGCAAACAATTTTTATCTTTTGATGATAGGGTAGCAGATCATTGTCATTTAACAGGCGAATATAGAGGACCCGCTCATAATAAATGTAATCTAGAATATCAAATTGCTAATTTCATTCCTATATTTTTCCATAATCTTTCCTCTTATGATTGTCATTTATTTGTAACAGAACTTTCGTCTATTGAAGGTGATATAAATATAATTCCGCTAAATAAAGAACTATATGTATCCATATCAAAAAGAATTTCGGTAAATGATAAACATTCAATTGAATTGCGTTTTCTAGACTCATTTCGGTTTATGTCGGCTAGTTTAGAAAAGTTAGCAGGATATTTATCTGATGAAGATCTAAAAAGTGTAAAATCAAATTATCAAAATATTACCGAGTTCAATTTAATGAAACGTAAAGATGTTTTTCCTTACGATTATTAAGATTCTGTTAATTCTCTTCAAGAATCGAAATTACCACCACGTTCAGTCTTCTTTAATAAGCTTACGAATGAGTCGTGTAGTGTGGATGATTATGAACATGCTGAAAAAGTTTGGAATACATTTCAGTGTAAATCTCTGATGGACTATCTACTTTTATATTTAAAATTAGATGTTTTGTTACTGTGTGATATATTTGAAAGTCTTAGAAAAGTTTGTAAAAGTATTTATAATTTAGATCCCTGTCAGTATTATACTACCCCAGGTCTTTCATGGGATGCTATGCTAAAATATACAGAAATAGAACTTGAATTGTTAACCGATATTAATATGTATAATTTCGTTTTGCGGGGTATTAGCGGAGGTATCGTACAATGTGGTAAACGGCGATCAGTTGCTAATAATAAATACGTTAGTGATTATGATTCTGCTAAAGAATCAAATTATCTTATTTATTTAGATGTTAATAATTTGTATGGTTATGCAATGTCGCAATACCTTCCCTATAAAAATTTTAAATGGATAGAAAATGTTGAAAATTTTAATGTTAGTAATATAAAAGAAGATAGTCCTATGGGATATATACTTGAAGTAGATTTAGAGTATCCAACAACATTACACGACTATCATAATGATTTTCCCTTTTGTGCTGAAAACAAAAAAATTGAAACCATGAAACAATCAAAGTTAATTACAGACTTAAATCATAAAACAAAATATATAATACACTATAGAAATCTTCAACAATGTCTCCAAAACGATTTGATTTTAACTAAAATACATAGAATACTTAAATTTAATCAGTTGGATTTGTTAAAAAAGTATATTGACTTAAATAATCATCATAGAACAATAGCTAAAAACACATTTGAACAAGCTTCTAAGCAATGCTGTATATGGTAAAACTATGGAAGATGTAGACAAAAGAAAAGATGTAAAATTAGTTTGTCAATGGGAGAGTAGAGGTAAGAGGTTAGGGGCTAGAGCCCTCATATCTAAACCTAATTTTCATAGTTCCCTTAAAATTCATGAAGATATGATTGCCATAGAAATGAGTAGAATTAAAACGTTCTGCAACAAACCAATTTATATTGGATTTTCAGTATTAGAATTATCGAAATTGAAAATGTACAGCTTTCATTACGATTATATGAAACCTAAATACCGTGAGGATATTCACTTGAATTATATGGATA
>OY776281.1:30878626-30968626 GCA_963675445.1 Linnaemya vulpina
CACGAACTGAAAAGGGTATTAAGAGCTTCTGGCACAGGGAACTAGAAGTCTTACTTGTGAGGGGTATTATATCAAGATATTTTGAAAAATAGTCACCTACTACTAAGTACTCTTTTCCCTTTACTTCCATTATATCCATTGCAATTCTCTGATACGTTCCACTAGGTATGCTGTGGTTTAGTAGTGGCTCCTTGACATTTGCTGAACGGAATTTTTGACATATCTTGCAATTTACTATCATTGATTCTATATCCTTGTACATCCTTTCCCAGTAAAGAAGTTTCCTTGCTCTGTTTTTAGTCTTATCTATGCCCAGATGTGATCTGTGCATCTGGCTTAAGACCATACCCTGGAGTTTTTTTGGTACAAAAATCCTATCTTGAAAGATCATATCATCTTCCACAAATAAATCATGGCCAACCACTCTTGCAATACTTTAAAAATCTTTTTAAGATTTCATTACTTTCTGTTTCCTTCTGAAATAATACCTTTTTCTCGTCACTGACATTTATAGTGTGTACCATTTCATTTAACCCTTTTATCTCATTTCCTGCCTCTATTTTCTTTGAAAAACTTCTCGATAACTAATTTGCCAAATATAGATATTTTCCTGGTAAGTATTTAAATGTCAAAAATAGAAAAATTTCTAGTTTTAACTTCATCCTTTGTAGTCTTGAAGATGGAATTTTATTATAATCATTTTTCATTATCCCTAAAAGCCGCTCATGGTCCGTGATAATTTCAACTTTCCTACCATAAATATACGAGTGAAATTTGTTACAAGCAAATACAACGGCCAGCATCTCTTTTTCAATCTGCGCGTACCTAGTCTCAGCATCTGTCAAACTACGTGAAGCAAAGCACACGGGTCGTTTATTTTGTAATAGCGTGCATCCTAGTCCGTTTCTCGAAGTATCTGTTTGCAGCGAGATCTGTTCCTTAGCATTAAATGGTTTTAAATATGGTGTTTTTAAAATCATTTTTTTGATGTCTCTTAAGCATTGTTCATGTAACAGCAACCAATTAAAAACTACTGAGTTTTTCATTAGTTCCCGCAGGGGGCTGCACACTTCTGCAAGATTTGGAACGTATTCCCTTAAGTAGTTAATAAGTCCCATTAGTTTCTGAAGATCTTTCTTACTTCTGGGAGCTTCCAAATCTTCTATTCCTTTTAATCTATTTCTGTCATAGCCAACACCTTTTTCAGATATTATGTGTCCTAGGAACAAAACCTCTTTCTTTTTAAACTGAAGCTTATTCCAATTAAATTTGACATTTCTTTCAATAGCCCTTTTCATTACTAACTCAACAGTTCTATCATGATCCTCCTCGTTTTCAGCGGCAATCAAAATATCATCTATGTAAATTGTGACATTCGGTATGTCACCAAAATTTTCTTCATTTAACTTTTGAAATACTTCAGAAGTAATTTTTATTCCGAATGGCAATCTTTTAAACCTAAAACATCCAAAAGTAGTACTAAATGTACACAAATTCCTACTTTCCTCGTCCAAGGCAATTTGCCAGAACCCATCTTTCAAATCAAAAACTGAAAATAATTTTTTATTGACTAGATTAGCCTTTATTTGCTCAAAAGTCGGAATTTCATAAAAGTTTTCCCGTATTGCAGAATTTAATTCTTTGGGGTTAATACATATTCTAAGCGATTTATTCGGCTTCTCAACAATAACTATGTTAGATATCCACATACCTGGTCATCCACCTTCTCAATTATGCCTTTTTTACATAAGTTTTCCAGTTCACTTTTCAGTCTTAACCGTAGAGACAAAGGAATTCTAACATCCGGTTTTGAACAAAGTGTCACGTCTTCTTTCAATTTAAAAACACCATTGCACTATATAAGTAAATTGCCCTTTGTGATAGAGTTTATTCTCTGAACTAAGTCCAACTTTATACAAGATTCAAGACACAAAATTGGTATGGCATTTCTATCGTTAATTATGAAAAATCTTAACGTCTGACTTTTGTCTCGAACCACACACTCTATTTTAACAACACCTACACTTTTAATCTCAGTGCCATTATACGCAATTAATTTTTCAGAACTATTCTCAATACTGACATCTTTGCAATTATTTATATATCTGCCAGGCAAAACATTCACCATGGCTCCAGTGTCTAGTTTGAAAGCAATTAATTTTCCTTGAATGTTTATATTTTCATACCACGTTTGGTTATTATCTCTATTGATTATTGTATTAATATATAAACTAGAAACACTCGAATTGACACACTCATTCCTGATCTCTCTTACAATTTGTTTCTTACATACTACAGAAAAATGATTTTTTCCCTTGCAATTATTACATATTTTACCAAAAGCTGGACATTTGCCTTTAGAATGTTTTTTTCCACAAAATTTACAGTTACTCTTACCATACCAATTTCTCTGTTCCATGTTGTTTCTGTCATCTTCGCTTTTTTTACCTTGCTTGTGTCGTTTTCTTGTATTTGTAGTATTTTTCGCCGGCCATTTTGCTTTCATTTTCACCATATCCACTAAAACCTCACCGTCACCCTGCAGCTTTTTCACTTGCTGATTACTTGCCTCGGCTGACCTCGCCATATCAATAGCTGCATCCAAATTAAGATTTGCTGTGTTCATTAACCTTTTTTGCAACGTTTTATTACAGACCCCAAGAACAATCCTGTCCCGTAACATTCGGTTTTCCTCGGTGAAGCCACACCGTTTAACGATTTTCTTTGTGTCTATTAAGAAATTGTCAAATGGCCCACCTAGCTTTTGAGATCTATTATGAAATAAGAAGCTTTCGTAAACTTCATTGCATTTGGGCTTACAAAATAGATCGAATGCTTCTGTGACATCTTTATAGTTTTGCCTCGATTCATCGCTAATATTCAATGAGTTATATACCTCTACAGCATCGGGTCCGATTGCATTCAAAAATATTGCCACTTTTACAGCTTCAGATTTACTACTCATTTCAATGGCTGCAGCAAAGATTTGGAAATTTTGCCAAAAGACTCACCAATTGTCTGCCAAATTTCCACTAAGTTTTAACTCTTCAACATTTTTTACGTACTCCATTTTTTCTTTTATTATGTATCGAATGTTCTTCGGGGGTCTTCCACGTGTTCTTTTTAGTTTGGTTTTTCTAGGTTCCACGATTCCCATTAACTTCCACTTATGTTAATAACTCACAAATTTATTTTTTTTCGGCCGTTAGCTTCTCAGCTTGCATTAACTTTTAATTTTATTAAATTTTTATTGCAATTTTTTTTTCATTGCCGACTGCGCCATGTATTACTTCGTATGAGTTTCACCTTAGTAATGATTAGAGCTGTACGGCTCCTGAATGAATTAATTCAATTGAATCATTCAGTCAATTGAGCGGGGTGAATCTTTCATGCAATTGAGCGTTTTTAGCTCAGTTGTTTCAGTTGATTCTTTAGATCTGTCTCTTTCAGTAGCTCTTTTCTGTGATGTTTCAGTTTGTATATCAAAATCCATACGAAAAAAATGAATTAATTCACACACATGTGTTAATGCATACAGGGATTTAGTGCTCTTTATTTATAGAGTTGCCAGATGAAATTGTAAACATTATCGATGTTAGAGATATTCTTCACGAGGGAAGTTCTGGAAAGAAAACTTATGTCTTAGGGAGGCCTAGATTCAGTAATCGCCAATATTAGATTCAAAGCGTTTGTAAGACAGAATGAAAAATAATAACTGAATTTAATATTTGATATTTTTTCACAATCTAGTTAAAAAATTTAATATGCTTGAAATTTTTTAAAACTACTGATGATATCGTAAAGCACCGATGAGATGAACATATACAATACCTTGAATTGTGTATATTGCAACAATTCAGATATTATTTCTATTGCACACCTACAAACTGATAGAGATCAAAGTTTTGATATTGAATAGGATAGAAAGTTCCTCATTATATAATATATGCATATAAAGTATTTTTGAAGTTATATATGTATATATATATATATATATATATATATATATGTATGTATGTAATATGTATATATATATATATATATATATATATATATATGTGTATTATGTATATATATATATATATATATATATATATATATATATATATAGGTATATATATATATATATATATATATATATTCAAATACCTCTAAAAATATATAGTCGATCTATGTTAAAACTATTTTATAACAAATATTTACATATTTAGTATGTGTTTGTTGTGCATAGCGCCACCATCAGTGGTAAGGCTAAATTAAACGGTTTCTTTGAGTGGCGTTGATTCAAATTTTTGAGTGACATCTTAAAATTTCAAACTTAATAAGAAATCGGTACTTTTCAAATTAATACCAAACTAACTGCGTAGTGCCGTTTACAATATAAGATAGTTGGGATCTCAAGACACGCCTTAAGCCTAAAATAAGCATATATTTATAATTATTATTTCTACGAAATAAAAGCATAAAATATATATAATAACAGCGTTCTTAAATTAATCTTTTTAAACTAAAGTGTTGTTTGTGTAAAAAATTTATAAAAATGCCAAAATTTAGTGCGATTTGGAATCATTTCACCGAATTGGATTGCAATAAAGCTATGTGCAAATATTGCAAAGCAACATTAAGCTGTTCAGGAGGATCTCATGGCAATTTAAGACGCCATATGAAGTCAAAGCATCCCTTAGTACCACTTCCATTAATAAGGGATGCAACTCCTGTCCCGACAATATCATTGCATCCTGAAGATGAGCAGCCTTCAACATCTAATATGCAAGCTCCATTTGTAATGAATACCCAGCCACGACTAACGCAATACTATCAAAGACCACCTTCTTCACGTAGAATCGAATCTGTTCATTGGCAACTATTAAAAGCGATAGTTAAAGGGCATGATTCTTTAAGAATTGTAGAAGAGCCCGCATTTCGAAGATTTATAATAGATTTAGCAAGCTGCCCCGGATATATTTTACCGCCGCGCAGTGTCCTGTCATCGTCGTTGCTACCCACAGTTTACGAAGAATTGCTAAATATTGTAAAAGCAAATATTCAAAGTGCTACTGCTGTTTGTTTAACAACATACGAAAAAAATGAATTAATTCACACACATGTGTTAATGCATACAGGGATTTAGTGCTCTTTATTTATAGAGTTGCCAGATGAAATTGTAAACATTATCGATGTTAGAGATATTCTTCATGAGGGAAGTTCTGGAAAGAAAACTTATGTCTTAGGGAGGCCTAGATTCAGTAATCGCCAATATTAGATTCAAAGCGTTTGTAAGACAGAATGAAAAATAATAACTGAATTTAATATTTGATATTTTTTCACAATCTAGTTAAAAAATTTAATATGCTTGAAATTTTTTAAAACTACTGATGATATCGTAAAGCACCGATGAGATGAACATATACAATACCTTGAATTGTGTATATTGCAACAATTCAGATATTATTTCTATTGCACACCTACAAACTGATAGAGATCAAAGTTTTGATATTGAATAGGATAGAAAGTTCCTCATTATATAATATATGCATATAAAGTATTTTTGAAGTTATATATGTATATATATATATATATATATATATATATATATATATATATATGTATGTATGTAATATGTATATATATATATATATATATATATGTATTATGTATATATATATATATATATATATATATATATATATATATGTATATATATATATATATATATATATATTCAAATACCTCTAAAAATATATAGTCGATCTATGTTAAAACTATTTTATAACATATATTTACATATTTAGTATGTGTTTGTTGTGCATAGCGCCACCATCAGTGGTAAGGCTAAATTAAACGGTTTCTTTGAGTGGCGTTGATTCAAATTTTTGAGTGACATCTTAAAATTTCAAACTTAATAAGAAACCGGTACTTTTCAAATTAATACCAAACTAACTGCGTAGTGCCGTTTACAATATAAGATAGTTGGGATCTCAAGACACGCCT
Organism: Linnaemya vulpina; assembly: GCA_963675445.1. NCBI lineage: Eukaryota > Metazoa > Arthropoda > Insecta > Diptera > Tachinidae > Linnaemya > Linnaemya vulpina. The sequence goes on from OY776281.1 coordinate 30,884,618, forward strand.
TAAGCCTAAAATAAGCGTATATTTATAATTATTATTTCTACGAAATAAAAGCATAAAATATATATAATAACAGCGTTCTTAAATTAATCTTTTTAAACTAAAGTGTTGTTTGTGTAAAAAATTTATAAAAATGCCAAAATTTAGTGCGATTTGGAATCATTTCACCGAATTGGATTGCAATAAAGCTATGTGCAAATATTGCAAAGCAACATTAAGCTGTTCAGGAGGATCTCATGGCAATTTAAGACGCCATATGAAGTCAAAGCATCCCTTAGTACCACTTCCATTAATAAGGGATGCAACTCCTGTCCCGACAATATCATTGCATCCTGAAGATGAGCAGCCTTCAACATCTAATATGCAAGCTCCATTTGTAATGAATACCCAGCCACGACTAACGCAATACTATCAAAGACCACCTTCTTCACGTAGAATCGAATCTGTTCATTGGCAACTATTAAAAGCGATAGTTAAAGGGCATGATTCTTTAAGAATTGTAGAAGAGCCCGCATTTCGAAGATTTATAATAGATTTAGCAAGCTGCCCCGGATATATTTTACCGCCGCGCAGTGTCCTGTCATCGTCGTTGCTACCCACAGTTTACGAAGAATTGCTAAATATTGTAAAAGCAAATATTCAAAGTGCTACTGCTGTTTGTTTAACAACGGATGGATGGACCTCGAGAGTAAACGAAAGTTATCTTGCGATTACAGCACATTACATAGATGTGAATTGCGAGATCAAATCTTATTTACTTTCGTGCGAAGGGTTTGATGAAAGGCATACGGCTGACAACCTGGCCAAATTTTTACAAAATGTTATGGAAGAATATAATTTGGTCAATAAGGTAGCAGCTATTGTAAGCGACAATGCTTCAAATATATCAGCGGCAATTCGTCAAGGTAATTGGAGGGGCATCGGATGTTTCGCCCACTCTTTGAACCTTGTTGTAAAATCAGCGCTTGCGGAGGTAAACGAAACTATAAATAAGGTAAAGAGAATTGTGGAGTATTTCCACAAAAGTACACAAGGCCAGAAAAAACTAAAAGAAATTCAAGACCAAATGGGTTTGTCGAACTTGAAGCTAAAGCAGGACTTTCCAACTCGATGGAATTCAACATACGATATGCTAGAGAGAATAATAGCAATAAAAGATGCAGTTATATCCACATTAAGCTTAATAAGGCCTGAGTTATCTCTATCACTAGAAGAATGGGAACTCTTAAAGGAAGTGATACCATACTTGAAGCCATTTTATCAAGTGACTAAAGAAATATCTGCTGAAAAAAATGTTACATTATCAAAAGTAACATTTTTATGTAATATTTCGCAAGCAAATATTTCAAAACTGGCTTCATCAAATAGGAAAATAATAGCTATGTCAGATATTCTAAAATCGCAAATAAAGCAACGGTTTGGCGATTATGAAAAAAATCCATTATATGCAGAAAGCACTATTCTCGACCCTCAATTTAAAAGAAAAGGTTTTAAAAACGAGATGGCTTATCAAAATGCTATAAAAATGAGAAACCGAATAGCTCTGATTCGATTAAATGAAAACTCTGATGAAAGCATTGAAACTTCATAGCTATTCGGTTACTCATTATTTTTATAGCATTTTGATAAGCCATCTCATTTTTAAACCCTTTTCTTTTAAATCTGGGTTTGAGAATAGGGTTTTTTCTGCATATAATGGATTTTTTTCAAAATCACCAAACCGTTGCTTTATTTGCGATATTAAAATATCTGACATAGCTATTATTTTTCTATTTGATGAAGCCAGTTTTGAAATATTTGCTTCCAAAATATTACATAAAACTGTTACTTTTGATAATGTAACATTTTTTTCAGCAGATATTTCTTTAGTCACTTGATAAAATGGCTTCAAGTATGGTATCACTTCCTTTAAGAGTTCCTATTCTTCTAGTGATATAGATAAATCAGGTCTTGTTAAGTTTAATGTGTATATAACATTATCTTGTATTACTATTCTCCTCTCTAGAACATCGTATATGGAATTCCATCGAGTAACAACATTCCTTTTTATCTACAAATTTGTTAAAGCTATTTGATCTTGAATTCCCTTTAACTTTTTCTCTCCCTATGTACTTTTGTGGAAATATTCGACAATCATCTTTACATTATTTAATATTGTATTACCTCCGCAATCTCTGATTTTACTTTAAAGCAAAATACCCCGTTGTCGCTTACAACAGCAGCTACCGTAATCTTTAAATCAATTTCCGCGATCACATTTTGCAAGAATTTTGTCAGGTTGTTAGCCTTTCATCAAATTCCTCGTACGAAAGTAAATGCGATTTCAGCGCACAATTCACATCTATGTATTTGCCTTTACGTCCATCTATCCGTTGTTAAACAAACTGCAATAGCACTCTGCAGATTTGTTTTTAAGGTATTTAGTAATTCGCTGGCAAATTACATGTATCCGTGGCAGCTTGATATGTCTACTGCCAGTTTCCGAAATCCGTGCTGTGCAACAATTCTTACAGTATGTTTCCTTTTGGCTATCATTTTTAATAATTGTCGATGAACATTTTCGACTTTTCGTAAGAAGGTAGTTTTTGAAGGCAATGTGTTAATCGTGACTGAGTTTTTATTAAAACTAGAGCCTGTATATTCAGGATGCAATAACACCGTCGGAATAGGAGATGCACCAACTTTCTTAATTGAAGTGGCCCTAAATGATGTTTTGATTTCATATGGCTTCTTAAATTGCCATGATAATCTCCATAGCAGCTTAATTATGCCTTGCAATATTTGCACATCTTTATTGCAATCCATTTCTGTGAAATGATTAACATATAGGTACTAAATTTACATAAGCCCCTTTACCTTAAACTTATATTGCAGTTTTACAATAATTCACCATAGCTACCAGTTAAATTCTTTAAATAAAATTTTTTATTTAAATATATAAATCTTAAGTAAACTTTATATTGAAATTTATTCACATTGAGTTATTTTCTTTCTATTTTCTATAATATAACAAATCCTTTAAAGGAAAAATTTACTTTATATGACTTAATAAAATTTTACATGTTATTTTTCTTAAGATAGTCATTTTAAAGTTGTTTGTTTCTAATTAATAGTATTTGCCTTGTATTCCATACCAACAATTAGCTTTAAAGCATTTAATGTATAATTTAACAATAAAAAAGTACAAATAGATACTACATATGTAAATATATTATACGTAAGGAAACCTTATTTGAATTTTAGAGTTGAATTATTTTTATTTCAAACACCCTTATTGAAATAAAAAAAAGTTAAAATTAAAAGCATATAATAGTATACTATATACATAAACAGCAAGACTTATTTAAAACAAAAACGTGAAGTAAGTACATGTGACAAATTTTGCAAATTTCGGAAAATGATTTTAATATCAATATACATATATTTTCAGCTCCTAATTGGTGGTATTCAATATAGAAATTTTTTCCTTGAACATTCATCGAATTTTGAAGTAAATTTGCAGCCACATTAAATGTTTAAGAAGGTAAAAGACAAATTGAAAAGCTGAGTTAGTGAAATTGGTTAAAAAAAAAATATATATATATGTATATATATATATCAATATATATATATATATATATATATATATATACATATATATAACACACATATATATATATATATATATATATATATATATATATATACATTTATATATATATATATATATATATATATATATATATATGTATATATATATATATATATATATATATATACATATATATATATATATATATATATATATATATATAAATGTATATATATATATATATATATATATATATATATACATATACATTTATATATATACATATATATATATATATATATATATATATATATATATGTATATAAATGTATATATATGTATATACATATATACATTATTATTACGTTTATAAGTTTCAAATTTTTTATAACAGAATAATACTTACATTATATACACTCTTGCTCGTTCCAATGCAATCCTTTGTTGTATTATCCTTTCGTTTCTTTGATATGCAGTTCACTAACTGCTTTTAGATCTTTATGTATGTATGTTATGAAAACGGTCTAGCATTCATTCAGCATGTTTTCCATAACTTGTGTTATAACCAAAAATTGATTTTCATGTTGGTTTCCAATTTTCTTATTTGCCACTGAAATTGACAAAGGCGCTCATGTTGGAAAAACACTATGTCATAAATGATAAAAGGAAACTGTTATTTATTTTAAATAAATAAATATTTTGACAAATATAAATACCTTGACATCTGTACAGCATATTATCTGTTAAAAAATAATATATATAGAAGGACTGGGAAAACATGAAGGATTCGAAGCTATCAGTAACATCGGGGTAAAGAATAGGCAGATGGATCTTTTGGAAAGTATCAGTAGTTTTGTGCACTTCCAAATGCTCATTGAAGTCAACGCAAGCCTAGTACAAAAATATATGTAATAACAAATTGTACATAAGTAAATTTTATAAAAGATCTATTATAAGCATAGCTTTTGTTAGAAACAAATTATACGTACCACCTTTTTCTAAGTCTGTGCAATTTCCAATTTTGTTGTAGCAGTTCAACTTAATTTGTACCTCTGATTCGAAATGCTTTTTTTTATTATTTATTTCACAATTTCATTTTCAACCACCATTATTTGCATAAATTTTAAAACATGTGTTTAAAGATAACCATGTCACTTTTGAGCTTTCTGTTTCTTCTATGTAAATAACCGAGCTACTGAAACAACTGAGCTATTGAATGAACTGAGCTAGTGAAACAACTGAGCTACTGAATAAACTGAAGTACTGAAACATCTGAGCTACTGAATGAACTGAAACAACTGAATGAACTGAATGAATTAATTAGTAAAGTGAGCGGAGCTAAAAGAACGCTCACTCAAAAGAGCTGTTTTGTACAGCTCTAGTAATGATCTTGTTTATTTTATTTGTTTCTTATGGTTACAGGTAATAGGGTTATTCATTTAATTATAAGTTGTTAATACTTAACTAATCTATATATATATATATATATATATATATATATATATATATATACGTGTTTTTCAGGCGATATTGCAGTGATCCTAGAACTTTTTAGAAGACCATCAAGTTCGCTTACAATATCTTCAACCAATTCGATAGAGTTTCTTAAATTCTGTTCCTGCCAACTCAAAAGGATTATCTAAGTCACGAAGATCACGCCGGTTGACTGAGGGAGCACTATCAACTGACTCATTAACAGTTAAATATTAGGCTAAATACTCAAAGGCCATTATATTTTTTTGTTAAAATTATAATTCATTACCTATTTAAAGAAACACTTTTCTAAAAATACATTAAACAGCACCAAAAATGTTGTCGTTAATAAACCACAATTTATTTCGTTAAAAATAACATCTGATTGAAACAGCTGACTTTAAACGTCTACAGAAATCGTTAAAGTGTTAGTGAATAGCACATTCGTTAATTCTGTGGTTAAAATTAATAAAAGAAACAATTGTCATTGTTGTGAATCCCACTGCAGAAAGAGTAACAAAAAAAGACTCGCAAATATATGAAAAATTAACTAATTACGACGGAAAAATTACTACAAAACGATTAGAAAATTGCCATAAATATTGTTAAAAGAGTGTTAGATAATATATTCAAGTCAACAATAAAATAGTGGTATTATATATGAATCATCCAGCAATTGACATAGTACTATTTCCTCTAGACTAGTATAACTTTTTGAATAAGAAATTGATATTTTCCTCACGCATTTTAAATAATTTTTATAGGTGGTTTTGAAATTTGGTTTCTGGAGTAGAAGTAGTATTGATATATGTACATATATATATATATATATATATATATATATACATATATATATATATATATATATATATATATAAATATATGTATATATATATATATATATATATATATATATATGTATATATATATATATATATATATATATATACATATATATATATATATATATATATATATATATATATGTATATATACATATATATATATATATATATATATATATATATATATATATATACATATATATATATATATTTATATATATATGGATATATATATATATATATATATATATATATATTTATATATATATATATATACATATATATATATATACATATATATACATATATATATATATATATATATATATATATATATACATATATATATATATATATATATATATATATATATGTATATATATATATATATATATATATATGTATGTATATATATATATATATGTATATATATATATATATATATATATATATATATATACATATATGTATATATATATGTATATATATATATATATATATATATATATATATATATATGTTCATATGCAGACAAACGAAATCGTTTTTTGTGTGTCTTTTTTGTATGATTTTGTGTTTTCGTTAGGCTGTGTTCTTACGAGTCATGTTTTATTGACATGATTGCTAGTTTATATGCGAGAGGGGCAAGGGGAAAAGTAACGAGTACTCATGCGCATGTACTGTCAGTACGTTCTGCTTTCTCATTCGCAATTTTTAATTGGAAATAAATTTTGACATGTTCTTTTGTTTTATTTTGTTTCGTGAAACAATTTCAAAGGAGGTATTTTAAAAAGATTTCAAATACGTTTATAACTATATGTACATAACGGCAACAAGACATGAATTGTGTAAACACCAATAAAAGTTCAAAGAAGAAAAGGTAAGAATCTTGTCAACAAGCCGTGGCTCGTACGAACACAGACTTATATAATTTTAACGTTAGATACTGCTATTATTATTTTAATCATAACTGCATATATGCATACCGATATGGCTAAATGAACTGAAAAAATTTAAGTTTAGTTATATATTTGGGGGATTCACACTGTAGTCATAGAGTCATAAGTCATAATATAATAGCACTAAAAATATGACAAGTGTGAACAACCCGTCATAACATGGTCTGCTAAATAAAATTGTATATGTAAACTCTAACAGCTGCAGCCTTGTTATGAGCTGAATAAATTTTTTTTTTTTGCGGCGGCATATGGAAAAACGTTCAGTGGCTGCCAGCTACGTAATTTAAGCGAGAAAATTTGTTCACTTGTATATATTTAGTTTTTGCGATTTATTGCTCTTTTAATATATTGTATGTTATAAAAATGTGATTTAATGTACAGAAATATAGGTATGAATAATTTTTTACCCTCTTTTTAGTCGTGAAACATATATAAAAACGGCGGCAAACATATACCATCGCCGTCTCGCCTAGAGATTTTCAAAGTTCGACTCAGATCTCTAGAGCTATTTTATGACAACACAAAAACATACCTGCAAGAGTGCTATTATTTTATGACTTTTTTATATGCAGCACAGCAACAGCTTTTTTAAACCAGTATAACATTTTATGACTCTATGAAAATATGACTAAATAGCATGAAGTGTGAATCTCCCAATCCACATTGAAAAAATTTATTCAGCTCAACAAGGCAGCAGCTGTTAGAGTTTATATATACAACTTTATTTAGCAGACCAAGTTATGACGGGTTGTTCACAATTTTCATATTTTAAGTGCTATTATTTTATGACTTATGACTCTATGACTACAGTGTGAATCTCCCAAATGTAAGCATACATATATTTTTTAATAACATTGTTTATATGACAAAAAAGTAACTATTTTTTCGTAAAATATTTATATCAAAATTTCCAGCTTTTTTTTTAATAATCCCGCTTTTTGTTACTCTGAATCTGGCAAGCCTAGTCGTACTTCATGTAAAAATTCTGTTCACTTCAGCGTCTGGCTAATGGGGTCTTAATAGCCCAAAAAGGTACCCTACAAGAAGACTACCGATTAAATAACTAGTCATTTGACCGGTAGTGTTGACTGTCATATCAATTAAAGTTTCAGTTAGTTTCTTAAGAGCAAAATGGAAAAACTAACCGAAACTCTTGTATACATGTTATCTTGCATCTTTCTCTAACTCATTCTTTCTCCCGTAAGATAAAACATATATCTGTACTGCTCAATCTAGCGCATATTAACAGTCATAGTTTTGGTTATATATAACCAAAATATTGGTTATATATAACTAGTCAATGATAGCCAAAATATTGGCTATATATAACTAGTCAACCGTAATGAACAAATCTATTAAAGATAACAGTTAAAACATACTACTTACATTAGATTTTATAAAAAAAAAATTTTTAAGTTAAATTTTTTTTCATATATTCTTTTTGTTTTTTTTTTAATATTTTCTGCGGTCTATAGCCCTCTTAAACGCTTTTCGAAGTCGGTCGCAGATAGACTTTTGAAAACATCTGGAATGTAAAGAAAATATATTAATATATAGATATTAGTATAAATTTTAGTACATAAATATATGCATATATATATATATATTATATATATATATATATATATATATATATATATATTTATATATATATATATATATATATATATATATATACTTACCTCGTATAATTTTATTTGACATTGCGAGATCTGCGAGGGCTTTTTCCCCACCTAGCATCCCAATTGTACATCTGCAGTACGTCGTCCGTGAAAACGCCACGGATTACTGCATTAATATCGTCTGATACGCCCTTTAGTCTGTAGATGTACGTAAGCTGTAAAATCCATTGCTTCTGTTTCTTCCAATGTTTTAATTGGAAGCATGGTAGCGGCTTCGTGTATTTTTGTATCTCCTTTTTCTCCCGTCTTACGGCATACCGAGGACTCCACTGTATTAGGGTTATCTTGATAGGGTAAATTAAGTAATTATAATTACATTCATTATATTTAATAGAATTAAACTATTTCTAGAAGTATCAAAAACTTTTGTGCATCATACACTAAAATATAAAAAGATAAGCTAAATAAGCTATTGGGCTCATACCCCACTTATAAAGGTTTAATCCTTTTCTTTTTAATTTTAAATAATTCATCAAAAATTATATTTTTAATTATTTTAAAAATAGGAACTTTCATTTCTATTTCTGCTAATTCATGATTAAGAGCTTGAATAGGTTTAGAAATTAATTTATTAGCTTTTATTCCCCTAATAAGAGATGATAAATTAATATCAACAGAATCTTCATTAAAGTATTTTTTAACACAAGCATTAGCATCTTCCATTTTATTATTTTCAGTAATTTTATTTTTACTTAAGCACCACCTTACACTCCATAAGCGCATTTGTTTGGGCCATTAATTCAGGTTTCAGTAAATGATAAAAAAATTTCATTAATGAAATGACAATAGTAAAATTCTTACATTTCTGTACATCTGCTCTATCCTATTTGCTATAACCTCCCGGTTGGAGACTATAGTCGACTGCCCATTGATGAGGATATGATGGTTGTAAGCAATATGGTTTATTTTGTTTTCAATAGCTTGCATCTGCTTTAAAACAGTAACGATATCAGAAAAAAAAAATTAACAAAAGTTGTTAATAAGTATTCTGATAATGTTTATAATAATTGATTGATATATATGTACCTTGATTTTGAGTAGCGGTGTACGTTGTTTTAGGAATTCGTTCCTGGCTTGGACCACTAAACCCCACATCACAGTCTTCGGTGTTTTTAGTCATTTTTAGCTTGTTTTATTGATTTTATTAACAATTTTTAATTAAATTACTATTTAGTGCAATTGCAAAACACTAACTTTTTAATTAAATTACTATTTAGTGTAATTGCAAAACACTAACTTCATTCGCAACTATGTATATATGTTCCACTCTAACATATATGTTAGAAAGGACAACAAATGCGATATTCGCCTACGTTACCACTAGCAAAATCTCTTTCTATACACCATTTTATTTCCTAAAGGTCTCCGAAATACCGTAAATTCATTTGAATACAAACTATATTATTGCGACAATAAATAAATAAGTAACGAAAGTATAATAAATAATTTTTAATAAAACTTGTATTCAAACGATAATTAAATGAATATGTACATATACGACTTTTATAACAAAAACAATATGTATTACAAGAACCATCCTTCAAATTTCACGGCGAAAACAAAGCAATGGCAACATCGCTACCAAAAATTCCATATAAATTTGCTTCATATGTGTTAGTGAAAAAATGTTGTGTGTATGAGTTTCGGTTAGTCTTTTCTTGCAGGGTTGTTGTCGTTGCTGTGCGTTGATCAGAAGGTTGCAAAAATATATAATCACCCCTATCGTGAATAACATGTGAAATATTTGTTCATATGAAATTTTCATTCCCCGGGAAGGGAAAATTGCAATCGCGATATTCCCATGAAATTTTTGTTCCCTCCATTAAACAGCTGTTCAAATTGATCAAGCTATCAGTGCTGTTTAAATTGAATAAATAGAAAAATCTGTGCTAATTTTTAAATAACAATAAAATGTTTAGACTCGGAACATTAATTTCACTTCAGGAAGAAGAATCTAGCGAACAATGTATTGTTCGTAGACGTTTGCGGGATGCGTCAAATCCATTGGAACTACCCGATACATTGTAAGTTACCTTATTGCTTTAACACATTTTTCTTTTCTAATAACGTTTTTATTAGATTCATTCAACAATATAGGCTAAATAAAGCTGCTTTTAAATATGTTCTGGAAGTGCTTGACCACAATCTGCCAACTGCAAAAACATCATTTGGTATTTCGCCACTAACAAAACTTTGCTGCTGCTTGCGTTTCTTTGCAGAAGGCGGATATCAGAAAGGTGTAGCCAGGGATTACGAAGTTGGACTGGCACAATCTACCTTCTGCGAAGTACTATCGCAAGTATTAGACGTTTTGGAGCAAAAACTTTGTGGAAAGTGGATAACTTATCCGACCGATGATGAAAGTACATAGACAGCCCAAGAGTTCTATCGCAAATTCGGAATACCTATTGTAGTGAGATGTATTCGTGGAACTCACATCAATATTGTAGGCCCTAAAGAAAATAAACACTTATACTACAATCGGAAAGGAACCTACAGCTTGAATGCGACACTTGTAGGTGTTTATTTATGTATATATGTGAATGTATTTAGTTACGATTAGTAAATTTTTTTGCAGATATGTGATAGCCGAATGAGAATTAGATTTGTAGATGCCACACATCCAGGAGCCTGTCATGATTCATTTGTGTGGAATACGAGTCCTTACAAGAGTGTGATGGAGCAAAATTTTGTACAAAGAGGACAGTAGTAGGATACTGTATGTGCGAGACCAATTAAAATTCTCAAATTTCAGCAATTAAATTCAAAATTTTTCAATTTTAATTGCCAAAATTCTCAAATTTCAGCAAAATTCTAAAATTTCATTTTGTGTGTGTGTGTGTATTTTTGCCCACGGTTAAATAGGGGTGTTCACATTGTTGTTTTTTTTTTATAATGTTGGGGTAGGCGTGGGAATTTGTGTCTGTCCACATGTGACCTTGGGAATACATGTCCGTCGGTATGTGAGCGTGGGAATTTGTGTCTGTCCATATGCGACCTTGGGAATACATGTCCGTCGGTATGTGAGCGTGGGAATTTGTGTCTGTCCATATGTGACCTTGGAAATACATGTCCGTCGGTATGTCAGCGTGGGAATTTGTGTCTGTCCATATGTGACCTAGGGAATACATGTCCGTCGGTATGTGAGCGTGGGAATTTGTGTCTGTCCATATGTGAGCGTAGGAATTCTGTCTGTCTATGTGTGCTATAGCCTAATAGAAAATAAGAAATTTTTAGGATCATTAGAACATTTTTTTAGGAATTACACTATTTCAAAAGTGTTGTAGTTACATATGGATGGCCTTAATGTTTGTGGTTCGTTTCTTCTTGCTGGAGTGAGATTTCTTCTTTTATTTTTTGTTTGTTTTTAATTTTGGTGTGTGTTTACTTAAGACATTTTGTCAAGCAATTCAGTTATTTCTTTATTGTTTGCAATGCTTGAGTCTGGGGAAATAATTTGATTATTCTGATCTTGAAGACGTTGTGAAAAAAAAATGTACTATTCCATAAATATTGGAACTGATATTTTGTTTATTTTATACATGACGATCATCGATGGATTTTATTTGGGGATCTGGATGGTGGTGCGATTTCTGTATTTTGTAGAATATGAATATTTATGCTATGTTTAAGTGTGTGTGTTTTTTGTGTTCTGAGTGGCGGCTGGAATGTCTGCCTGTCAGACAGGCTGTGTGTGTGTGTCTGACGGTTCATGTGACTGTACGAGAGTTCACTTTTGCTTTCCTGCTGTACAAAAATAAATACATATTTTTTGAAATAAAAAGGCCGTTGTTTAAACATAAACGTTGTTTATGTGCATGGTTTTTATTTTTATAATATCATTCCCGTAAACATTTTGTATCGTAGAGGCATGCATAAGCATGTCCCTATACTCTGTATATATCACATTCCGTTCAAAACTTTGTAACGTATCTGCATGCACAAGCATGTCTCTGTACTTTGTAGATATCACTTATCAAAATTTTTGCTTACATAAATATTGTCTACGTAGCAGTTTCATTTGCCACAAAATTTTGGAACGTCTCTACATGCATAAGCATGTCTACGTATGTTTGTTTACATAAATATATTCTACGTAGCAGTTTCATTCCCTTAAACATTTTGTATTGTAGATGCATGCATAAGTTCCATCTCATATACCCGCTGTACTTCTAAAACTACTTTATTAAAATTTTGCAACCAACGATTTTTGTAGCTACAAGTTACTAACTACACAAATACTGAAAACTACTTTGTTGAAATGTAGCATACTAGACCATACTAAACATTTTCGCGAATTAATATAAATCAACTTTGTTAGGACTAAAGTCAGTACATTTTTGTATCTAAAACCAATAAGTCGTGAATGCTTCAAAACTCCTTGTGTTTTAAAAAATATAAATTTTTTAATGTTACATACTTAAAACAGTATATAAGTGCATTTCAATAAATATATATTAAAAAAATATAAAAAACACGAGTTCTTCAGTTTTTCGTTGTAACATCTGTAATAAGCAATACAGATACCAAAAGTGCTATTTAGAACATTGCAAAAGTCATGTTCAACCCCAAGGTGTGCAGCAGTCCGTACAACCCCAAAAAGTGCAGCAGTCCGTAAAACCCCAAGATGTATATCATTCCATACAACCCTATAACCCAATGGTCCACAACCATTTGCTATATCAGTATCCCGTGCAGTATCAGTATCCAGTGCAGTATCAGTATCCAGTGCAGTATCAGTATCCAGTGCAGGTTCCAGCGTATCCTTTGTATCCGTATCCAGTGTCAACCAACCAATTCACAGCACCTATGGAAATTTCATATCCCATTGAATATAGCGTACCTATACAGTTGCAGCAAAATAATATGCCTAATTATTACCCAAGCTATTTGCCCGTAGAGAATCCTCCTCAAAACATGGATATAAGTCAAGTTATTCCACATGATCAGACAAATACACAAAATGATGAAGTAGAAATGGATATCTCAAATTCTGCGGATGATCTACTCTCTCAAGCTCCAAATGAATGCAAATATTATATAATAAATAGTGCTTTTAAAAATAATATTATAACATGTGGAATTCCAATAAGTAAAGACTGTCTGTTATTTGAAGATGCTATAAAGGAAAATAGACCTATCATCAAGGAAAGACTTCAAAATAGTATAGCTGTGCATAATATTATTAAGTTTAATATTACTCTCATTGGGGAGTATATTAAAATTTTTGGTGATGATATGAAATTGTGTACTATTTCACATAGAGCGAAAATGGATCTTTTGTGCTTTGCAGATGATGTTGAGGAAATGATAACAAAACAACTGCAAGAAATCCACAACAAAATGTCCGAGTTTCAAGAGCGGGATTCTGGCTGGACTCTAATTAGAATTGTTCGTCTCGAAGTTGCAGTAAAGAAGTCAGCTTTGGTGAGAGGATCAAGTTGGATTAGTACGCCAGAGAAACTAAAAAGTAAAATGGCATGTATAAATGTTGAAAACAATAACATTTATTGTTTTAAATGGTCCATTATATCTGCACTGGATACATCTGATATTAAACACAGACAACGGTGCAGCTCATACAATATTGCAGACATTAGCGCTGATATTATTCATTTGCAAAACGGGATTGAAATTCATTTTACAAATTTAAAGTTCCCGTTAGCTTTAAAAAGTATTAAGACATTTGAAGAACGCAATCCTGATATTAGCGTTAATGTATTCGGATATAGCAATGAAAGCAATGAAATTGTTGGACCGTACCACAACACCAAGAAAGAAAAACATAGGCATGTAAATTTATTAGTTTTAGAAAATGCTGAAGGATACCATCACTATATTTTTATTAAACAAATATCAAAATAAGTCAAGAAATATACATATACACCAATGCACATATAAATATATTGATTGCAAATTTATATATATATTTTCCTTCCTTAGACTTTTAAAACACCAGACCACGAAACACTGCAAAAAACTGATGTTTTGCAACAGCTGTCTGCAATACAGCCACAATGGTAGGACTATGGAGCAACACAAATTGGAATGTGGACAAGTTGTGTCTGAGCTTTCATCAGAGGACAAGTCAACATTGTGCTTCAAGGACCATCAACGACAGATGGATGTACCATTTGTTGTATATGCAGATTTTGAATGCGTATTGCAAGATACTAGTACTAGAGTAAGTGACAAAAGTAGGTATAGCAAAAAGCACATTCCTTGTGCTTTTAGTTATTATATTAAATGTAAGCATAATGATAAGTTACATAAGTTTAAAATATATACGGGGGAAGATGCAGGCGAAAAGTTCGTAGATTTTATAATTAGCGATTGCGAAAATATTTACAATGATTATTTGAAAAACAAGAACGAATGGATGATTTATCTCCTTTCGAAAATTTTAATTTTCAAAATGCGATAAATTATCACATTTGTCATAAATATCTAGGCAATGACAGAGTGAGAGATCACTGCCACATAAGTGGTAAATTTAGAGGAGCTGCTCATAATATATGCAATTTAAAATTACAAATTCCAAAATTTATACCAATCTATTTCCACAATTATGACTCACATCTTTTTGTTAAAGAGTTGGGTAAAAAATCTGACAATATAAAAGTCCTTCCGCTCAATAAAGAATTATACATATCACTATCTAGATTTTCAAAAGTGATCGACACCTACAACCTTGAACTTAGATTTTTGGACACAATTCGTTTTATGCCTGAAAGCTTAGAATCTTTAGCTAATAATCTTTCAGAGCAAGACTTTCACATCATTAGAACACAATTTAAAACAAAAAAAGAGTTTGATCTTGTGAGAAGGAAAGGCGTTTTTCCTTATGATTTTCTAAATTCTTTTGAAAAATTGAAGTTAGGTCAGCTTCCTGCAAGGGAAGATTTCGTCAATCACCTCAATAATAAGGAGTTTTCGACTGAAGACTATGAGCATGCGAAAAAAGTTTGGAATGCTTTCAGCTGCAAAACGTTGCAAGATTATATGGAAGTTTATTTAAAAACGGACTTACTCTTACTTGCAGATATATTTGAAAATTTTAGAAAGGTTTGTAAGAGTATCTATCACCTAGATCCATGTCAATATTACACTGCACCAGGACTATCGTGGGATGCTATGCTAAAGTATACAAATATATAACTAGAACTTTTGACGGACATAGATATTTACAATTTCTTCAAGAAAGGAATACGTGGTGGACTTGTACAAGGCAGTAACCGATATTCAAAGGCTAACAACAAATATTTACCTGATTTCGATAGAGAGAAGCCCTTAGAATTTATTGTGTACTTAGACGCAAATAACCTCTACGGTTGGGCTATGTCTGAGTATCTACTTTATGGCGGATTCAGATGGCTATCAGCTGAAGAGCTAAATCTGGATCCTAAAACTATAGATGATAGTTCAAGTGATGGATATGTCTATGAAGTTACTTTAGACTATCCTTCTCATTTGCATGACTCTCACAATGACCTTCCTTTCTGGCCGGAAAACAAAAAAATTCAGCAAACAAAGCACACTAAATTAATTGCAGATTTTTCCATAAAACAAACATACGTCATACACTATAGAGTATGAGTGCATCGGATTCTCACTTATAAACAATCAACCTGGTTGAAAAGTTATATAGACTTAAACACCAAATATAGAGCAACTGCAAAAAACGCATTTGAGAAAAATTTCTTCAAATTACTAAATAATGCAGTATATGGTATAACTATGGAGAATGTGGAAAAGAGAAAAGATGTACGAATAGTTACGAACTGGAATAGGACAAACTGTAATCATTTACGAGCTCAAGATTGGATATCTAAACCTAATTTTCATAGTTTGTCAATATTTTCTGAGAATATGGTAGCGATTGAAATGAATAGAGTGAAAACCTATTACAATAAACCTATATATTTAGGATTTTGTGTATTACAGCTTTCCAAATGGAAAATGTATGATTTCCATTATGGGTACATGCAACCCAAATTCAAGTCGAACTTATCACTGAATTATATGGATACTGACTCTTTCATTTACACAGTAAAAACAGAAGACTTTTACGCTGACATAAAAACTGACATCGTCCATAAGTTTGATACGTCTGATTACCCAAAAAAACAATATATATGGTTTCCCTCTAGTAAACAAAAAGGTGTTGGGTATGATGAAGGATGAGAATTGTGGAAAAATAATGAAGGAGTTTGTAGGATTGAGATCAAAGATGTATTGCTTTAGTGTGCAGTATGAAAATGATATTAAAAAATTGAAAGGGGTAAAGAAATGCATTCTTGATAAGTACGACACAACTTCTTATAGAAACTGTTTATTTAATAAGTCTACTGTATATAATGATATGGTAACATTTAAATCAAAAGTTCATCAAATTTATACAAATGAAATAAATAAAGTAGTGTTAAATTATGCAGACGATAAAAGAAAAATAAGAAGTGATAAGATGAGTACATATGCATGGTATCATTTTCGAATCGAGGAAACTAATCCCGATTATGAACTTGACATGCTACTGTGGGAAATTTCAAGACTAGAAGAGGAAGAAGCAATGCAATAACTGTATCCCTATTTTTAAGTAATAATTTTTATATATATTTAAGTAGTGTGAAATATATTAATAAGTAAAAAAAATTGTTGTATTGTTAAGAGAAATAAACAAAAATTTTACAAATATACATATATAAAATGAAAAACATTCAGAATTTGTTTTATTTCGTTTTCTGATTTATTATTTAGTTTCATCGAAATATTACATAATATGAATTAATTAAATGATTTATCGTCATTTTTCTTAAGTAAAATACGGAGCACCGACAGGTATCTGGCCCTTCCTCACAATCTGGATGGCTCCATGGACAAGACTGAAAGTGACCATCGTCCTTGTCCTCATCTTCCATTATACCAAAATCATCATTTTCATTCAACATATCGAGGAACATTTTCACCATTTCCATGTGTTCGTATAGTTGACATCCCTCAAAGTCAACTAAGAATTGTGCGAGCTTGTTTCTAATGTCACTCATGATTTTTATGGAATATTTTATACTATTACCAAAATTTACTTCCGATCTTTTTTAATGTCGGTTCTCTACTAATAATTATTTTCAACAAACAAGTTGTAAGAGAAATTTTATATAATTTATAAAACTAAATCTGCGTTCCACTCCAAAAACAAATTCAAGTTTTAGAGTAAAGGACTCAAAAATGTATATAAGTATCTCTCTATCTTCTTCTAACACCAGATTTTATTATTCATCTTTTCGTCTCACACAAATCTAATATCATTGCTTAATAATTTTCAGTTAGACTTCTTAAAGTCTAGAAAGCTTGTATCGAGATTAATTCGAAATTTAAGTTCAAACTTATAAGTTGTGAAACATTTATAGCGCAATGAGTTTAATAAGCAAATTCAATTCCTGTAATACAAAATCCTTAATCCATATAAAGGATTTAGATGAATCATCCAAATACACCATCGTACGTTCAAAGCGAGTAACAACAAAGTATGGGGAAACAGTTCAACTTGAACTGGAAAACCATATAATGTTTCTCCCCAACCGATATAATATTTTAACAGATGTCGAATTAGATGATCTTTCAAGTGATAACTATCGACTACAAAGAAAAGGAGAGCGAAACCTTATCCTGGATAGTGAGATGAATGAGTTTTTGATACCAAACTCCCAGTACCCCGTTTGGCAGTAAAAAAAATGTTATGTGCATATATTTTGTAATTAACAAGAAAAAAATAATAATAATAATAAAAAATAAAATGTTTTTAAATATAAATGATTGTGTTTTATTTAATATCTTTGGTTATCTCATAAAAAAATTTCAAACATAAGTGGCCACAATTATATGTATTAAAGTTTTGATATTGATTGTAGTTGTATTCAATATTTCTACCTAAATATTTAATTAATTCTAGAGGAGGTTGTAAATTGCCAAAGCTGTCGAAATGTTGTTTTTGATTCTTGTTTTTATAGTATGCTACCCAATGAGTACCTGGGCCTGTTGATAAATCCAAATTGATTATTCCACACTCTACAATCTTTAGTCATTTAGTTGGATGGTAGCGAATCCAACATAAAAACTCCTCTGAAGTGTGGAATATATTTTGAAAATTTTCTCAGATCAAATTCTGATAATGGTCTGTTGGGTAGCATTTCTAATAGTATTTTGAATGATCTTTACAAACAAGTCCATAACCGTTTTTATATGGTTTAAGGTATAGTCCATCTTCCACCGCAATTGACTCCATTGCTTTGTTGTGTCTAGTGGCTTCCGCAAGTTGTTTTTTTTTTGCATTCTTTGTTGCATTTACAGCTTTAGCTATAGCGGCACCTCCAATTGCTAGACTACCAAGTGCACCTAGAGCAGTTAGAATCGGTATTATGGGCAAAAAACCACAAATTTTTGGGACATTTATAATGCGTGGTATTACAACACGAGCTTTTTTCCCCTTAAGAGATTTACTGATAGCTTTACGAGCAATCTTAATGGCTGAATTAATATCTTGTGGTTTTTCCTTCTTCAATATCTTTGTTGCTGATTTAATTGTTTTATGAAACAGTTTTTTGTCATTTATACGAATTCGTGGTGATGGTCTTTTCACTGTATTCCTTTTCTTTGCTTCAACACCCATACCAAGTTTAGTTTTTGCTTTCATTACGTTGGTGACTATATATGCAAATGTTTTTTCTGCAAGATCACTATCTTATGAAAGAACTCTTTCCCAAGCTTTTTTTTAAGAATTTTGTCAGCTTGATGTCTGCTGTTTAAGTCTTTATTTTTCGAATAAGCAATATCGTGATTTTTGCAAGCAGCATCCAATAAGTTAATTCCTTTATCTCCTCTATCTAAACGCTTTTGTAATCTTGTGCCAGGTCCACAGTACTGATATCAAGGAAGATGTAATTCAAAAGACAGAGAATTTATTGCTTTATTTAGTAAACCTTCTCCAACGATAGTGTGCTTGAGACTAAAACTTTTGTTATAAAGTACAACCATATTACTTTAATCTACAATAAAAGATATTGTTTGCAAATTTCACAAGTAGTTATTAAAATGCGCTTCGTAAAACAACATAAAAATATATTAGTTCGAAATGCTGATATTTGTTCAAATGACAGTAAAAAAATAAGACATAGTTCCTTGTTACCAAATTCTATTCAAGCATTAATAGTTGGTCCTTCAAATTGTGGAAAAACTAACATAATGATTAGTTTGCTAGAAAGTCCTAAAGGTCTCAAGTTTGAAAATATTTACTTGTACTCAAAATCTTTATATCAACCTAAATATGAATACCTAAAGAAATTAATTTCACCAATTAAAGGAATGGGATACTACACATTCGCAGATAACGAGTACGTTGTTCCTCCTAGTGAAGCTAGAAGCAATTCAATTATGATTTTTGATGATGTTGCATGTGAAAAGCAAAACAATATACGTGCATACTTTTGTATGGGTCGTCATAAGAACGTAGATTCATTTTACTTGTGTCAAACTTACACGCGGATTCCAAAACATTTGATAAGAGATAATGCTAATGTAATTATTATGTTTAAACAAGATTCGACAAATATGAAACATGTATATGATGATCACGTTGCCAGCGATATGAACTTTGAAATGTTTCAACAAATTTGTAGAGAATGTTGGAAGGAAAAATACGGATTTTTGATGATAAGTAAAGATAATGAACTAAACAACGGTCGTTATAGAAAGTCATTTGATTACTTCATCATAATATAATATGCTGTTCATCTAATGCACCCTTCAGTATTTAATCTGACTTCAAACTTTATACATGTGATTATTGTAACTGATCAGATAAGCTGATCTGACACCTGTTAAACTGACCTGATAAGCTGATCTGATACCTGATAAACTGATCTGATACCTGTTAAACTGACCTGATAAGCTGATCTGATACCTCATAAGCTGACCTGATACGCTGATCTGGTACCTGATAAGCTGAACTGATACCTGATGAGCTGATCTGATACCTGATCTGTTAACCTGATCTAATAAACTGATCTGCTTCCTATTGAACTGACCTGATAACTAAAATGAATGAACAAATTCTTAAAGACTTGGTGACTACAAGAAATATATTGAAGAAAAAGCTTCGAAGTATAAAAACTGGTGAAATAAATACACATGAACAATTAAGAGATACATTCAAGCCTATCACAGAACCTCTAAAAGAATTTATCAATAGCTCTAAATACGTTGGTAGACCGGTTAAAAAAGAACCGAGTGATAATAAAACTGGAATTGATGACAATTAAAGTTTTCATCCTCAGAATTCAACAATAAAATTGGAAACGAGTACGCCCAAGAAACTAATTGAAGAATCAATGTTTAAACAATCGAATAGTAAAAGTAGCAGTAATTATGATGAAGATGACTTTTACTCACAAAATTCGAATAATGAAGAAAGTTATCCTGACTTATCACTATTACAATCGAGAAACGAACTAGATACTAACTATGGTAAACATAAAGACAATAATAACCAAGGGAGATTTTGTAGTAGCACCATCGAGTTAAATCAAGATAAGATACAGGTTGGTGGACAAATATGGGCTCTCACGCCAGGACTGTTTTCTTTAATGTTCCATAAAACACCAAAAAACTATGAAAAATTCGAGCTTGAAATCTATAAAAAAAATATTACTTACTACCAATGCTCACAGGAGAGACTATAAGTCAAATCAAAGGGAGCAAAGCCCATAAGTACAAACATATTATTGGAAAACTTTTTAAAGGAGAAAATCATAAAAGCTCATCAGATGTAACAAAAACTAATTATTTAGGAAGGGGTTTGACGCAGTTTAACCCTCATAATCCAAACTACATATACTGGTATGATCCAAACGAGTTGGTAGATCGACTTAGACTACTGCTTGCATCACAGTCTGCAGGCCATACTAATCACAACAACGAAATTGTCTTAATTATTGAAGAACTACGTGAAGCTAATATAATTGTATAAACTATATACATACATACATATATTTTTTATATAAAACATGTCCGTTGATAAATTTGGGCATTATATTAATGATAGAAGTGAAGTAATTTCAACCAAAAATGCACCTAAGTTGTTGGGCTTCTTTATGGATACGAACAAAAACATTGATGACCAATAAAAGAGAATCAAAAATGTTGCAAACGCTCTGGAGGAAAACGATGTTATCAGTAAATAGTTTCTGCAAACTGAACTCAAAAAACAGCAACAAGAAGTAGCTTTCCAGTTAGAAAATCTTAATGCTCATTTGCAGGATATCAATAAGAAAATGGATGATATTAAATCACTTTTTGATATGGAAATTGAAGAGTTACGAGAAAAAATTCATAGAATAGAAAATTACATGTTCGTATCAATAGCTGAAAGTGCACCAAGTAGATCACAACACACTTAAAACAGCGACTGGAAAAATAAGATGTTTTCAAAGAGAAATGTTGTAAATGAATTGCATAAGCAGGCTCGAAAACGTTTTGTACGTCGTAGAGTTATGATGAAAGGAATAGATGATCTTTGGCAAGCTGATTTAGTTGGAATGGGAAATTATTTCTTAGACAATAGAAATTATCGATTTTTGCTAACTGTAATTGATACATTCTCAAAATTTGCTTGGGCAGTACCTTTGAGAAGAAAGAATGCATTTGAAACAACCCAGACAATGGAGAATATTTTCAAATTGGGACGAATACCGAAAAACTTGCAAACAGACGATGGTAAAGAATTTTCCAATAAATATTTCAATCAGTTGATGAATAAATACAATATTAATCACTACTCAACATATAGCACTATGAAAGCCTCAATAGTAGAACGATTCAATAGAACATTAAAAGGAATGATGTGGAAAGAATTTAGCTTAAATGGTTCATATAATTGGATTGCTATGTATAGAGATTTACTTGATGCATACAATAGAAAAATTCATCGCACCATTAAAATGTCACGGATTAAAGTAAATTCTACAAATGAAAAACAGCTTTTAAAAACAGTATACAGTCATTTAAAGGTGTATAAAATGTCAAAATATAATGCAGGAGATCATGTACGCATAAGCAAATATAAAAACATTTTTGAAAAAGGTTATACTCCGAATTGGACAACAGAAATCTTTACAATTAAAAGAGTACAGAACACATATCCTACAACATATACATTAGAAGACTATCGCGGAAATCCTATTAAAGGTGGATTCTATGAAGAAGAACTTTCAAAAACCAGATATCCAAATACATACCTAGTTGAAAATGTTCTCAAAACTAAAGGACAGAAGGTGTTTGTTAAGTGGCTGGGCTTTGGTAATGAGCACAATTCTTGGATAAGCAAAGATGAGATATTGTAAATGGAAGAATACAATAAATAAAAAACAACAACACCAATGGCATCAATATTTAATTTAGTTTAAAAGAAGTAAATAAACAATAAATACGAAAGTGGTTCTTATAAATCATACTGTGTGTTTAACCTCATTTATTTACAATCAAACAGTCACAATGTCAATAACATTGACTCTGAGCTCCGATTCATCAGAGCTATCTGCTAATTATTTTCCTCCTATTGATTTAAACGGAACCTATGAATGTGCTCTAACTGATTTTCATTCATACAACAGTATCCCAAATGTGGATGTCTACAACAATTTATTTCATATCGGTGAACTTGTAATTGAAATACCAATCGGATCTTATGAATTAAAGGATATAGTTGACTATATAGAAGAACAATACAGACGATATAGACTAGAAAACAAAATTTTGATTGAAGCTAATAACAATACAATGCAAGTTAAAGTCAGCAGCTCTAAAGAACCAATATATTTTAATAAAGAAAATAGGTAGACTTTTAGGATTCAATAGCAGAATATTAACGCCAAGCAAAGAACATTACTCTGATTTTCCAGTGAATATCTTTAAGGTGAATCTCTTGAGGATTGAAAGCAGTATTGTGGTTAATACTTATATGAATAATTCCAAAGCTCATACACTACATGAATTTCCGATTAATGTACCGGCTGGATATAAAATAGTTGAGATTCCCAAAAATCTTATTTATTTGCCAGTAAACTCCAGAGAGATAAATTCAATAGCTCTTCGCGTGGTTGATCAAAACGGCGACTTAATTAATTTCAGAGGAGAGGAAATTACAATACGAATACATTTAAGGACAACTAAATAATGATAATATACAACACGAGCAACAATTGAAAAGATCTGTTCGTCAAAAATCGCTTACAGCAGCAAACTAGAGTTTTCTCAAGTCACTGAACTTTAAACTGAAAACAAAATGAGTTCAATAATAGACGTTTTAGATAAACCAATATCTGATGAAAATATAATCAAAAAGGATTATCACACATACATACAATACCTTCAGTCTTTTAACAACAACGATGAAATAAGAATTTCAATACAAAACCAAGATCTATATGTGTTACCCAGTGAAAGCTATATATATGTGGAAGGACTTGTTGCAGATGAAACAACATCGAAATCTACACCCAACTTTCAGTTGAAAAACAATTTTGTTGCATATCTCTTTGATGAAATTCGCTATGAATTTCTATGCGATTCTATATGATATGTATCTAAGATTCCAACAAAGCTACTACATGAAACAACCCCAACCTCTTCTAACAGGTCAAGAGTTTAAAAATAACGCTCCAATTATTGTAGTCGATGTCAGTCACCAAAACGAAACGCTCAATACCGGACCAATCGACATAAAAATTGAATTTGAAACAGAAACAAATATTCCAGCAAAAACATCAGCTTACTGCGTTCTTATTCATGACCGCGTAATAGAATACATACCAATAAAAGGTCAAGTCCGGAAGCTCTTAAGAATTTAATAACATGGATGGTGATATTGTTTTTGTAGACTTGCAAGGTTTCAAAACTAATTCAAATGACTTCATCGCAAAAGAACTAGCTGTAGTTTTCAGCAACAAGGAATGGTTCAATTTCATCATAAAACCTCCTTTTGATTTCGCATGTTTATCAGCCAAAAAACAGAGAGAAGCAGTTTGGTTAACAAAAAACTATCATCATATTAACTGGAATGATGGATCAGTCTCATTTGAAAGCGGTTGCAAGTTTTTAAAATCCAATATAAGAAATTCACAAATATATGTTAAGGGGGAAGAGAAGAAAAAATTGCTGGAAAAAATTATTCATCAAACAGTTCATAACATTGAAGACATTGGCTGCATTAATTTTAAACAAATGGAAACTAAGCATTCAATATATCTTTATTGTAGCTATCACGACTATGGTGTTTGTGCCTTAAGGAATGCAATTTTACTTAAAAATGAAAATGTTAACAAACTTTTATATAAATGCTTATAAAAATTAAAATAAATGTCTTTTTATTTCAAATAAAAACCTACATACATATTGTTTTTTAGAGAACACACAAACAAACAAACATACACAATGGTTCATTCATTCATTCAAATGGTTAAGGGAATATTTGGGCACATAGAATAAACGCTTATTATTTGATTGTATGTATATGCGTAAATGAAATAAATTTATAGATATTTATGTACGCATGAATATGTATATCTTATCAAATTTTATAGTGACCCACTTGCGCAAAATCCAGGAAAGCAAGAAAGCGGACTGTCATACAGACTCACCAATCGTCACACACACAGCCTGTCTGACAGGCAGACATTCCAATCGCCACTCAGAACACAAAAACACACACACACACTTAAACATAGCATAAATATTCATATTCTACAAAGTACAGAAATCGCACCACCATCCAGATCCCCAAATAAAATCCATCGATGATCGTCATGTATAAAATAAACAAAATATCAGTTTCAATATTTATGGAATAGTAATTTTTTTTTTCACAACGTCTTCAAGATCAGAATAATCAAATTATTCCCCCAGACTTAAGCATTGCAAATAAAAAAGAAATAACTGAATGGCTTGACAAAATGTCTTAAGTAAACACACACCAAAATTAAAAACAAACAAAATATAAAAGAAGAAATCTTACCCCAGCAAGAAGAAACGGAACACAAACATTAAGGCCATCCATATATAACTAATTCCTAAAAAATTTCTTATTTTCTATTAGGCTATAGCACACATAGACAGACAGAATTCCTACGCTCACATATGGACAGAAACAAATTCCCACGCTCACATACCGACGGACATGTATTCCAAGGTCACATATGGACAGACACAAATTCCCACGCTCACATACGGACGGACATATATTCTCAAGGTCACATATGGACAGACACAAATTCCCACTCTCACATACGGACGGACATGTATTCTCAAGGTCACATATGGACAGACACAAATTCCCAATACACACACACAAACATTAAAGTATCAAATTACTAAAAAAAAAAACAAATAAACATAAATTTGGCAATTAAAATTTCAAAATTTTAAATTTAATTGCTGAAATTTAAGAATTTTAATTGGTCTCGCACATACAGTATCCTATTACTGAGGACTCAGAGTATGGCTCTTAGGTAAGTAAACATACAGTATGTATATATGTGTAAATAAATTTTGTGTAAATCTTTTGTAGGTGACGCAGGATATCCTCTACAGCCATGGTTGTTAACACCATACAGAAATGCGACATGAGGCTCTGTTGAGCAAAAGTTCAACGATTTACATTCCAAATGCAGGAACGTAATAGAGAAAACAAACGTAGTTTTAAAAGGCAGATGGAGGTGTTTACTTGGCGTCAGAGAACTTCATTATGAACCAAAGAAAGCAGAGAAAATTGTGAATGTGTGTGTAGCGTTGCACAATATTTGCATATCATATAAATGCGGGTATAACAGTGATGTAATAGAGGTCTCTGAACAAACGGAAATCACACCAGCAAAAGAATTCGTGACAATGTAGCAAATTCACTATGAAAACTTTTTAATTTTAGTTTTCTTACGTATTTAATAGTTCAATTTCATTATTTTAATCATTTTAATTTATATATCATTAATTTCATTATTTATTTTAATTTATATTTCATTATTTAATCATTTTAATTTATATTTCATTAATTTCATTGTTTTAATAATTTTAATTTATATTTCATTAATTTCATTTCATTTACATATGTACATATATATATATACATATATATATATATATATATATATATATATATATACACATATATATATATATATATATATATATATATATATATATATATTGTTACAAAGATTAAAAATAGATTTAAATAAAACTACAATGTGGCTATATGTACTTGGCAGCACTGCCAATTAATCTATAGTTGTCAAAATGTTACAACCCTGGTCAACACTATATAGATAATATTCAAATTAACGGAAATGGAATACTCCAGAATATACAAGATCATTCGAGGCTGAGCCACTAATAAGTGTAAACAACAACAACGAAAAACCTAGCAACATAAAGTTAAGCAGGTTCACAAGTATACACAACCATATACACATAGCAGAAGAAGAAACAAAACCACACAGCACACAGAACACTCATCCATACAACCGCTCATAGTTACCATAGGCAAAACACACAAAGCACTCATACATACAACCACACATAGTTACCATAAGCTAAACAAACAAGTCAGCATTCTCATGTATACAAACACACGTATATAGCTCCATGTCAAGTAAAATACAACCACCATGCCCAGAAGTTTCGCGAGGTTGCCAGACGACGTCATTTTTGCTATATAAAGGCGCTGACAGAGCTCAGCGAGAGTCAGTGTGTTTTCAAATATAGACGTGTAAACATCGCTAAGTGTTGAGTAGTACAAATACTCGTGTTAATAAAGTGATAAATGAAGTGTTGCCGCATTATATTTCTAAAACTAATTTGTCCGTGTTTTAATTTGATGCAATAAAACGAATCCTTGAAGGATAAGTAATAAATCCGTTTTTACGAAAAGTTCTAAAAACGTAACAATATATATATATATATATATATATATATATATATATATATGTATATATTTTTTTTTGTATATCTTAAAACTAACTAAATAAAAATAAATAAAAAACATATTTTTGTATTTCTTAAAAATAAATAAATATAATAAATAAAAAACATATTCACAGCTCAATAAATAAAAAAAATATATTCACAGTTTAATTTATAGGTACTTCGTTGAGATCATAAAATAAAATTCAGTTAATTCTTAAAACTATAACCAGAGATATATAAAAACAAAAATTATGGTTAAATTTAAAAACTATCAAGCTATTTGAAATTTTACCTGTTGATTTAATTGTTCTTCTCTAATATTCGCAGCTTCATTTCTTCAACTTCTATTATTCTCTTGTTTTTTTCTATTTTACTCTCTATTTCCTTCACGCGGAGTTTTTCCATTACTGCATTATGCTGCTCCAATATTTTTAGTTTTTTTGCTTTTAGCTCATTGCTTTTCTCCAGCGCGCGGTAAACTCTCTTAATCGAGTTTTCTACTTCTTTATTGTGATTTTTTAAGGAATCACTTATATCACCAATTGCGGAGCATACATTCTCTTGAGCCGTCAGTTCTTTGGCAATAAGCTCAGCTGCGCTTAGCTTTTCCTGTGGCTCTGCTCTTTTCCGTTTGAGAGAGAATGCACTTTTGTCCTCCTTGTTAATTGTGGGGTCTTTTGGTTGTGGTGCTACCTGTTTCGAACAACAGGGCTCAGTACCAACTACTACTGCTGCGTCATCAAGTCCGGATGTTGTTTTTGCTTGACTACTGTTTTCTTTTTCACTTACCTCGAAATGCTCTGGCAAACCAAACTTCAATGAGTTTTCTAAACCTTCTACAGTCTCCTTCATACAAACAAGCTCATATATGCACTGCTCGTTTGCTGATAACCATTTTGTCTGGTTTGGCCCTCCTCCCGTCTCTCGTTGGTTTTTCAATTTTGTGGCAGCTTTTGCTCGGACATATCTTTTTTGATCTATCCATACCTGTTGTGTGTTAATAAAATAAACCATATTAAAACAAAATATTATTACCTTTTTCCACTCGGAGACATTTTTTATTGGGGGCCAGCACTATTCAGCTCTTCGGTAAGGGAATTCCAAAATTCAGCCAGAACGTCTTTTGGACAAACCGCAGGCAACAGATATGTTGTTTTGCATTCTGTTGAGCATTATTTCATTTTGAAATTTATTTACAGATCTAGTCCTAAAATATATAGATACGTGCTTTAATATTCTAATTTAAAGAAGTTAATACTTACATGATGAACGCAACTCCATAGTAAAAAAGATGTGAACAGATCGAAGGCAAAAGGGAAAGTATGTAACAGCCGTAGAGACCAGTGAGGTTTCCAACTAGCTCTCTTCACCGGTGAACACATCTCAGACGGTTTCAACCTCTCACTGGGTACGCTGCTCATAAAAAAAAATTTTAAGAAAAAACACAACTATAAACATTAAACTCTAACACAAAGACATATCACTGTATAACACTCTCCTTCTGCGCTTATGGTTCTTTTCATTTCAGGTGGATGTTGTGCCCTACTTTGCCCTCCTGACCATGTCACAAGTGGGACCAAACGTAAATTCCTTGTGACCCCTAGAAACAGTCGACATTTCCAACCTTATCTTACCTTCATGCCTTCCCCTTATTCAAATTCCAATAGTTCATATTCTTTTCCATTCAGATTCAAATATACATAATTTTGGTTTTTATTTTCTACACAGCTGTCTTTAACTAATATAAATATTCTATATAATTCAAAATTGAAAACAAAGAAGAATTAAATTTTATTCTATACAACAAAAAAAAAACTAATTAAATATATACATATGTTAGGAACGATTAAATTTACAGAATTTACAATTTTTATATAAAGCTTAGATAATTTATTGGACCTCCTACGTTGCACAGATACCCTTTTTTCCTTTCTTAGCTCTGGTAAGTTTCGATTTAAAAAAAAAACTGTTCTATATTATCTTTCTTTTTATAAATTTCTCTTGGCTAATACCCCTAACTCGAAGGAGCTCCCTAAAGTCTGATGGGTTCGATGCCACCAATGTATGCGAAACAAAGTATTTATGCTAATTTTAAATATGAAAAAA
The DNA here is from genome assembly GCA_963675445.1 of Linnaemya vulpina. Classification (NCBI taxonomy): domain Eukaryota; kingdom Metazoa; phylum Arthropoda; class Insecta; order Diptera; family Tachinidae; genus Linnaemya; species Linnaemya vulpina. The sequence goes on from OY776281.1 coordinate 30,914,259, forward strand.
TATGCTAATACCTTTAGATTTTTTTTAAAATGGCTGCCATCTAATGGGCAGTAGCTACGATTTAACTATTTTCGCGCGAATTAATAACTCCAATTTATATTAAAATAAAAAAAATAATTTTTTTCAACGCGTATGCGTTTACTTTTCTTTTTATTATTTTGTTGGAATTAAATTTCTTAACTTATTTGAATTAAAAATATATCGACGTCTATGCGTCTACACTTATTTTTTACTCCGGTGAGTTATTCTTAGTTCTTATGCTAATCATTAACTGATTACTATTTTGAAATATCTTTCTTATATACTAAAAAATACATGTCTTTGTTTCTTAAGTATTAAAACATATCTTTCTTATATTTGAATAAACATATCTTTGTTAAGTTTCGTACTTTCTCTGACCTTGATTATTTACAATATTTGTTTGTTCGACCTTTTTTATCTTTATTATGTTTATGAATACATTATGTTCTAATATTTAATCCGTATTTTATCTTAGTATAATGCTTGTATATGTTTACATATGTGATTTATGGCCTAACCTTTACTTATCATAAAAATGTCTTAATTACTATTTTCGTTATTGAACATGCTTCATGCAGAAACATGTTTGTTACTTTCTTTGTCACTGCAAGAGCATGTGTTATCATTAAAGATGTTTCATGCAGAAACATGTTTGAATCCTTATATGTATAATCGTTATTATGTTTCTACATCTTTATAGTTTAAACAAAGAGGGTTGTTTTGTGTGCGAGTGACATTAACTGCGAGTGACGTTAACTCGGGTGACGTTAACTCTCCCCCTGCTTAAACAAGAGCGTCCCGATCTATAATTAATTTGTCTACCTGTTGTTGGTAATAAATTCTAAAGAATTCTACTGCTCGTCTTTGTCTATATTGTAGTATGTATTTACATATTTTCAGTCCGATAATGACTAAGCTAATTATCGTCAGGATAGATATGAATGTATAAAAACCTGATCTTATAGGATGCTGTTCATATGGTATTATTAATTGCTTCAGTGAGTCTATATTATTAAATGCATTATGTCGGTGTGATTTTAGAATTTTCGCTATTTCGAAGTCTTCATCATGTTTAGTATTAATTGCTCCAACTATTCGGTCGTGGATATTTCTGTATATTTTATTGTCTATTTAGGTTTTTAATTTCTGTGTCTCCCCTGATTTCTGATGTGACCACTGCGAGTAATATCAGGTATATGATCATTATGATTAATGGTATAATTTTTAATGTTGTCCTTATGTACAATCTTCCCCCTTGTAGTTAAGACAGTGTCCTCACGGTCTTCCTTTACAGTGTATTTAATATATCTGGCGTCTTTCTTTTTTCTTACTCCTTTGATTTTAACTAATATTTGTTCATTTGGTGAAAATGTTCGGTGTTTTGTACCTTGATTCAATCTTTTGAGGGTTTTTTCTGATGCACTTTTTAATTTCTCATATATGTCTTTTTTGTTATAATTAATCTTGTTAAACAAAATGTCTACTGGTTTTTGTCCTGTGACTGTGTGTATGGTGTTATTTAATTCTCTTATTGTTTTATATATTTCTTCGGATATTGTCGTTTCGTTTTGTATTTTAAATATTCTTGCTAATTCGGAGATTGTGCTGTGAGCGCGTTCAACTTGTCCGTTAGAAGTCGATCGGTAGACTGGAGTTTTTATCTTTTTTATTCCATATTTTTCACACATAATTTTTACTGTTGGTGTATTTAGACAATATTCGTTATCAGTCATTAATCGTGTGCAGTTCGGAAAATTATTTGTGATAACTTCTTCAATTTTCTCAGACATGCGTTCTCTTGAATCTATTTCTCTAAGGGTAATGTATTTTGAGAATTTATCAATAGCGACTAGAAATGTTTTTTTATCATTAAAATAAATATCCATGTGTATGTATTTTCCGGGTTCTGTTGGTATGTCAGATTCTCCTGCTGGTTCTCTTGTGGGGTTTCTTTCATATTTGCCATACAAACAGGGTGTACATCTTTTGTTAAAAGCCTTGCATTGTTGTTTTATTTCAGGCCAGTAATAATTTTCAAGTATCTCTTGAATGTTATTCTTGTAACCTCTATGTGCTCTATTATGTATTTTCTTTACTATTTCGGTTTGTCTTTCTTCTTCACGAACATCGATTAATTTTGTTGGTGTATACACAAAGTTTGCAGTGTTGAAAGTGTTTTTTATAATAGGGCTGAGTGCATAGATATTTTCTCTGGTGGTGTGTATGGCAGTCGTTTTGTTTGGATGTAATATCTTTTTCAACTCTGTGATCAGATTTTGTTCATTTGTAAAGTTGATTGTGTGCCTTATTCTATTTGAAAATATTGTACGGGTTCGTGTTTCGTTGATTCTTTTATTTGGAACGAGTTCGATTTGGATGGCATATGCATTTAAAGGTTGTTTTACTTGTTTAATAATCTCTGTATAAGAGCTTTCGGCTGAATGAGCTGTATCAATTGATGGTGTATTTATACATTGTCTTGACAAAGCGTCAGCTACTACGTTTTGGTTCCCTGGTTTATATACCAGTTTTGCTCCAAAGTCTTCAATAATGGCTTTCCAACGTTTTAGTTTTGGGTTGGGATTTTTTTCAGAAATGGCGTGTGTTAGGGACTGGTGGTCGGTATAAATGGTAAGGTCTGTTGTTCCATAAATATAATTCCTTAGTTTTTGTAATGCCCAAATGATGGCTAATAATTCTTTTTCGTTGGTGGAGTAATTTTCCTCCGTTTTACTAAGTGTTCTACTAAGAAAAAATATTGGCTTTTTCATTTGGCTAAGCACTGCTCCAATAGCTATGTTGGATGCGTCTGTGGTCAGCTCGAATGGTTTATTATAATCTGGTTGGAAAAGTTCAACCTGTTCCTTTAAACAATTTTTTAATTTTTTAAATACCTGTATAGCGGCTTCATCTAATTCTATTTTTGTTTTAGCACTTTTATTTTTACCGATTTGTCCGTTATCACCTCGTAATTGAATTGTTAAGGGCTTGGCTATACCAGCATATCCTTGTACAAATTTCCTGTAGTATCCTGTCATACCCAGGAATCCTCTTAAGTCTTTTAGTGTTTGAGGGAGGGGGTATTTTTCGATTGCTTCCACTTTTTCTGGGTTAGTGGCGATTTTGTTGTGTTTAATTATGTGACCTAAATATTCAACTTCTGTTTGAAAGAATTTTGATTTTTCATCGGATACCTTTAGTGTTGCTCTATTTAGTGCATTAAATATAATCTCTATGTGTTCCATATGTTCTTCTGGTGATGATGAGTAGATCAAAACGTCATCGATATACACATATGCAAATTTCCCAATGTATTCTCTTAGGATGTCGTCGACACATCTTTGAAATATGGATGGTGCGTTTTTCAGCCCGAATGGCATACGTATAAACTCGTATTTTCCACCGTTCACACAAAAAGCAGTTTTTTCTCTATCTTCCTCTCTTATTCTAATTTGATGGAATCCTGATTTTAAATCTAAGGTCGTGAAATATTTTGCCTTTCCTAAATTCTGTATTGTCATGTTCACATCAGGAATGATATATCTGTCAGTGATTGTATGGGAGTTTAATTTCTGGTAGTCTATGTCCATTCTTTTCTTAGGTCGTCCGTATTCATCTAAGCCCTTTTTTGGGACAGTCCATATCGGGGAATTATAGGGGCTGTTACTCCTTTGGATGATTCCGTCCTTTATAAGTCTTTCTATTTCCCTATTTACAAAGTCATTATCCGCTATGGGATATGGGTATTGCTTCGTCCAAATGGGGTCGTCCGTTTTTGTTCTTATTGTAGCTTCTATCGTTGTCGTGAAAGGTAACGGTCCTATGCCATTGTTTTCTTTCATTAACTTGTTAATTTTTTCCTTATACATGTCATTACCTATCGTATAGTTTATCCTATTACTTTCCTTTCTTCTATCCACTGTCAGAGTCATATTTCTTATGTCTCTTAAGGCATTTAATGTAATTATACCCTGTTGTCCTAATATTAAATCTGATCCTGTTATATTATCTAATTCGAAAAAATCTATATCCTCACCGAGGAATTTGATTCTTTGTTTAGTGTTTACTATTGAAGTTCCATGCATTGAAATAACCTCCATAGGTTTTACTTTCTCAATTACATTAAATTTTAAAGATTTTTTTACGTAATTATGGGTTGCTCCGGTATCTAGCAATACATTATATGTTTTTTCATTGTCACTCATTAGTATATGGGGCAACCCGTTTATTAGTTTAAATGCTTAACCACTAACTTATTAACAGTACCTATTTCTACTATAGTGCTGCTGTTGTCCTCGTCTTTGGTGATGATGTTGTTGTTTCTCATTTGTTTGTTGGTTTGGTAATTTCCGCTCGGTTCTCTTTCTCTTTTCCATGGTTGGTGATTGAAGGGGTTGAAGCGTGCTGGTTGACGATGAATCGTGTTTCCAGAACTGATGTCCATTGGTTCCGGTCGCGGTTGGTGGTTGTTATATCTTGGTGATTGATATTGTTGATTTCTTTCCATTGGTTTTGAGTGAAAACTGTTGACAGGCTGCCTCGGTCTAAATTCCGTCCTAGGTTGTAATTGATGCCTTTGCTGATGCTGATGACGTTGTTCGTTGCCAAATGGTCTGTTGAATTTTCCTTCATGAGCCAACCTTAAATTCTGATGACGGTTGTCGTGTTCTATTGTCCTTGCTATAGTGTATGCATGCTCTAGATCGTGAGGTGCATTTCCGTATAGGGTCGACTGAATGAATGTGTTATTTACTCCGGCTATGAAGACTCGAACTGAGTCTTCTTCTGCTTGAGATGTCATGGCTCTGGTTACGGCTTCCATATGACCGGACATTGAAATCTTTGAAATGATTAGATTTAAACGTTTATTTATTTCGTCATAGAACTCTGATAAGGTTTTCCGTCCTTGACTGCAGCTCTTCATTTCATCTTGGAGAACATATAGTGGTCGAGTATCTGCGTATGCTTTGTCGAGTCTGTCACGGATGGCGTAAAAATTAAATATTGTGCCGTGGTTGGCTAGTAACTGTGCTGCGCTTCCCTGTATTTTTGTTTTTACGATCTGCAGTGCCTGGGCGTAAATTGGTTGGTTGCTGAGATTGGATATGGTCTCCATCATTCGTGTTGAGTCTTCTCTCCATATCCTGTAGTTGTTCACGTTACCATCAAAGACGGGTAACGATTTAAAAACGTCTAGTTTCACCTGGTTTTCATTTGTGATTCTAGGCTCTATTGTAACCCTTTGGTTTTCTGGGATGATTTCTACGTGTTGTACTTGCCTAATTTGTTCTTCCAAATTCTGGACTTGTCTTTGATGTTCAGTCCGCATGTTCTCAATGGTGGCTTGTAGGGCTGCCATTTGTTGTACCAGTAAACTTACATCAAAATTTTGTGCCATTGTTGATGTTGGGGTTTCTTCAGTAACTTCTTCTAATTGTCTGTTTAAGTCGAAAGTTGTTCCGCGTTTTGGTTTTTTAAAATTGTACATTTGCTAATACAAGCAGTTTGTTGTATTATCCTTCTATGAAGGTTTACTTAGTTGATTTCAGTTTAAACTTCGTGTCCTTGCTGCGACAAAGATATCACGATGGTCCGCTCTCTGAAGTAACAAAATTTATGTTACTCCTGGCAGGATCGCCAATTAATAATTCCAATTCATATTAAAATAAAAAAATTAATTTTTTTCAACGCGTATGCGTTTACTTTTCTTTTTATTATTTTATTGGAATTAAATTTCTTAACTTATTTGAATTAAAAATATATCGACGTCTATGCGTCTACACTTATTTTTTACTCCGGTGAGTTATTCTTAGTTCTTATGCTAATCATTAACTGATTACTATTTTGAAATATCTTTCTTATATACTAAAAAATACATGTCTTTGTTTCTTAAGTATTAAAACATATCTTTCTTATATTTGAATAAACATATCTTTGTTTAGTTTCGTACTTTCTCTGACCTTGATTATTTACAATTATTTACAGTATTAAGTTGTTTACAATTTTTTAGATTTATTTATGATATTTGTATATTTGTTTGTTCGACCTTTTTTATCTTTATTATGTTTATGAATACATTATGTTCTAATATTTAATCCGTATTTTATCTTAGTATAATGCTTGTATATGTTTACATATGTGATTTATGGCCTAACCTTTACTTATCATAAAAATGTCTTAATTACTATTTTCGTTATTGAACATGCTTCATGCAGAAACATGTTTGTTACTTTCTTTGTCACTGCAAGAGCATGTGTTATCATTAAAGATGTTTTATGCAGAAACATGTTTGAATCCTTATCAGTATAATCGTTATTATGTTTCTACATCTTTATAGTTTAAACAAAGAGGGTTGTTTTGTGTGCGAGTGACATTACTGCGAGTGACGTTAACTCGGGTGACGTTAACTCGCGCGTCTAGGCGACTTTCAGGCTGAAATAAAAATTGCACTATGCAACATATAGGGACAAACACAATAAAACTTTTTTTAATAAAACTTAAATCTATGATATATATATATATATATATATATATATATATATATATATATATATACATACATGGTATTAAATATCAAAAAAAATTATATGAATGTATTATTTCTTTTTGTTTTTTTTTATGCTAACAATTTTCTTTTTTCTTTTGTACGAAATTTTCTTTCTTTCTTTAATGTATTCTGATCCAATGATACGCGGATAAATGGTATAGTTTCGTGTTCCTTGATTATATTATGCCTGAATGATACGGCGGATAAAGGTAATTCTCTTCTTCTGGTATACTTTTTTCTCAAGTCTCCGTTGGAGCATTAAAACGGGATGGAGATTCTTCTCCTTTTTTTCTTACATTTTTGTTTTCTTATCTATTAACTTGTTACCTGGTTTCTTGGAGTCTTTATTTTGTATTTTCGTATTACCAGCGGAAATAGGGTGGCGCACCTTCTTACTCGTCCGGCTGGATTTTTCTTGTCCACCAGCCACAGTAGTATCTGATGTTTTGGGGTGATTCCACTACAAATATGGGTAATTATTCTTCCTTTTTTTCAATTTTATCCGCACTTTCTTCCTTTTCAAACTTTAAATTTTTGGTTGGTGTAAATTTTCAAATCCGATTTTTATTTATTTATTGATGCGCACACTTGAAGGAATTTTTTGGTATTGATTGTGAAAATCAAAACCAAATCAGCCATCTTTTATTTTGAAATAATTTTCCAGAATTTCTTCAGGATACTTATTTTCTCTCTACATAAAGAATGCTCTTTTGGAAATAGTGGTTTTCAAAATAACCGTTTCGATAGTACTTCGCGCACCCATGAATGAACATACCATCCCTGTGTTTGGTTGGTGTTATTAATCCATTTGGGATTGCGAATTCCATCCACACAGCTGAGCATAAAATTGGCAGCCATTTCCTATATTTATTTGGCAGAGTTGCACGCATATGACCACAAAATAATAATCTGTGCACATTACTAGGCCTAGAAATCATCGCAACAAAACTCCGGGTTCCATAAGTTTACTGATGGGGAACGGTGTGCGGGTTTTCGGCCTCCCAATGGGTAAGTACGTGGGGAACTCCCACACCCTGAATGTCTCTACCGCTGGGGTCTTATTAATTACTGAACACGTGTCGTCTTCTTGTGCAATCGCTGTCTCCAACTAAAACACTTCATCCTCGGAAACCTCACATCGCTTGGGAGTAACAGCCTACTGTTTAACTTTCACTAATGGAGAAAGGTCATAGTGGCAAACCCATATACCTAACATAAAGGACCCTTTTCTTAACTCGTTCTTGGTATCATTAACCAATCAGCACAAAGTGCAAACAACAAATCGAACGCCTACAAAATTGAGGCCAATTAAACTAAATGCTATCTACGTTATGTATCGTCAATTTCTTTTCTAATTTTCCTACTAATCTTTCATATATTTTCAGATTGGATTCTTTAAATCGTTCTCGGGTATCACCTCTATTCGTCTTTCCTCATCTTACATGGCTACTCTCGCATATTGAGTCATCTCTCAGGTCGCCTTTCTCCTCAGAGAAAGAAAACTGAGATTCTATTGTCTTACGGGAAGTAAATGTTATATTCCTGCAAAATTAGGAGTGTACTTTGTGTCCTTTTTATTATCTTTCAGATTTGTCAACTAATACTAACACAAAGGGGGGGGGACATCACTCTGTAAATATCACAGGATTACGGGAGGTCTACTTATATCTAATATTGCACAAGGAATGGTGGTATGTAAAAGTAATTATTGATTCTATATTGTCAGTCTATCAGGTACTATTAGGGACTATCGTCAGATGTTTATAAAGACTATTATCACAGAGTTATTTGAAATTAAGACTAAATTGCTAAACCTAGTGAAAAGTGGGAAAAAACAGAAATTTTATTATATAATAAAAAAAATAATCATTCAACTACGTCCTACTGTTGCACACAATTTCTTGCGCGATATAAATTTAGGTTTTAGCGATTTAGACTTTTATATCTTTTACGCGATATACCCCTAGCGTTTTCCCTTCGAGAGTCTCTAACTCGTACAGGTTATTACCGACCGGTCGAACCACCCTACATTTTAAAAACTTTCGGCAAAACTTTGCATTTATATTTTTCGCAAAATTACTCTGTATCATGTTTCTTCGATATATTTCTTGTCCGGACAAAAACTTTACTTTCCGGGCTCTTTTATTATATCTTTCGGCACTTTTCTCGTAGGCTAGGTCCATATTGGATTTTTGACTCGGTGTATTAGTTTTATACGTCTTGCCAAATTCTAGCGGGGTAGACCTATTCAAGTCAAACTGGGCCTCTCTTTCTATCCCTTATCTCTGTCGGTTAATTTCACACTAAGGGCAGATTTCACATATTATACAGTGATACATAAAACAAATTACATAAACAAATTTTAATGTGTGGTACAGGGTATCATATACTTTCATCCCAATGTTTTCTTACAGGTGATAAGCTACATGAACAACCTATACTCTTCACAATCCTCGATACTCCAGACCCTGGGCAAAACAAAAAACGAAAAATCTTATCCTGATATACCCAGGCGGCTACCGAGTCATTGACCACATCTCATTGTAATGATTTTATTTGTGTTTAGATGTGGTTCAATAGTTCCTTATAGCCCCTTTTTTATTTTAAAACAGCTGAGGGGGTCCCAGCTAAAACTTAGGCGTTCAAAGGAACTGCCTAAAGAGTTGAGATTAAAACAAATTAAAAAGACAAACAAGTGCCGAATTCAGTTATCTGTAATAACCTAATTTTATTTACAATTTGTTCTAGCTTATATACTAAAATGTCATTGAGTGATTTCTAAATCGCTCAATATTTTACAAATACATGTTTAAACTAAAATAGAAATTAAAATTACAAGTGTCAAATATTACAATAAAAATTTACGTAGAAATTAAACTAACATGTGCCAACAATAATGCAAGTAAGCAATATTCTTTTGACCCACTTCAAAATGTGTAACCCAATCGTTTTGTTGGTTGCACTACTTGGTTGAAGTTGGTATGTACACATTGTGCACATTGTATGGCGGCATGGGTACACTACACCCTCACCCTTAAGAGAAAAATTATGGGAGGAATTTTTCTTATTCTACAGCCTTACAAAAATAATTATTAATGTATAATTTTTATATGGTTTTTATCTCAATTTTTAATGTGTATAGTATGGTTTTAAGTTATTGTTGTGTATTTCTTTTTCAATACCATTATAATTTATTACAGTATTTACATTGTTTCTTTTTAAAATTGTATACGGTCCTTTATATAGACTTTGATTTTTCTTTCTATTTTCTACTCTGATTAACACTAGGTCTCCTATTTTTAAATTTAGATTGTTTGTGTATTTTGTATTGTTAATTCTTTTTTCTTTAGCTCTTGATAGCATATTTTTAGCTCCATTTAGAGAGTATTTTAGTTTGGTTTTTAGTTCTAGTACATAATCTTCATAATTGTAAAATTTTCTTTCCGTATCTAAACTATCGGATGGCAAGTGTGGTAATTTTCCATAAACCAATTCGAATGCTGTATACCCTGTGTCTATGTGTGGTGCTGTGTTATATGCGAAAGTAAAGTATGGCATCCACTTGTCCCATTCGTGATCATTTGCTGTAGTTAGTAAAAATTCATTTAGAACCCTATGGTTTCTTTCAATTGCTCCTAGCGTCTCGTGATGGTAAGGGGTTGAGAATACTTGTTTAATTTGTAATAATGAGCATATGTTACGCATAAGTTCATCTGTAAATTCTGTCCCTCTGTCCGACTTAAGTACCTTAAATTTACCACATTTCAAAATTAATTGTTCGACTAATGTTTTTGCTGTAGTGATTGCATCTTTTGTTTGCATAGGGTGTGCAACAACAAACTTAGTCAGCTCACATTGCATTGTTAAAATGTATCGGTAATCGTTTGAAATACGAAGAGGACCTACGGTGTCAATTGAAATCACTTCAAAATTATTGTTTGGTGTGTTTGTTAGTGTAAGTGGTTCTTTTATGTGTTTTGTTTGTTTATTTTTGTTACAGTTTTCGCAGTATGATACAAATTTCTTTACCATTTTATTCATGTTTTTCCAAATATACCGTTGTTTTAGTTTAATTACCGTTTTTCTAATTCCTAAGTGGCCTGCGTGTCTGGCATTATGGAATTCGTCAATTAGTTTACTATATTTTAAAATGTCATCTGTTATTCTTTTTGGAGCATTGTATATTAATATTTTTAGTTGAGGACTTTTGTTATTTATTCTTATTTTTGCATATGCTTCTTTATATTCTTCTTTTGTATATGTTTTAAATATTTTGTCATCATTACATAATGCTATTTCATTTATATTTTATTTCATTAATTTGGATATCAGTTTCCTCTGAATCGAATCTAGTTTCGCTGAGTAATCGCTGAATCTTGCATGCATGTTATTATTATCTTGTATATTTTTGGCATGTAACTTCTTCATAATCGAATCTTGTTTCGACGAATTATCGTTACATCCTATACTCATATCTTTCTTATTTTGCGTACGTGATTTCTTCATGGTCGAAACTGGTTTCGATGAATTATCATCACGTCCTATGTGCACGATATTATTTTCAATATATATGTCGACTTCTTTTATGTTTTCAAATCTATTAAATTACAATTTCTTAATATTTTTTATATCACTTATGGATGTGCATTCCCATATTTGAAGTTGATCAGGCTTCTGAGAATTACATTTTTCCATATTCTTTTCTTCTACACGTGTTTCATTAATATTTTTATTTGCCTCATTATGCTCTTTATTTTTATTCTTCATGGCCCTCGTTGTTACTAATACTTTTTTTTCTTTTTCGTCGTTCTCTTGCGGTATCATTTGTTTAAGTATGTCTGAGTCTAGTTCTATCCTAGAAAGTGCATCGGCGTTTGTATTCATTTTTCCTTTTTTATACACGATTGTGAAATCGTAATCACTTAAATCTATTCTTGTCATTTTTGATGATGGATTTTTGTGTGAGAATAATGAAATTAATGGTCTATGATCTGTCACAGCTATGAATTTTCTGCCGTATAGGTAAGGTTTGAAAAAATTTATGCTCCAATGAATTGCTAAAAGTTCTTTCCCAATTACGGGTTTGTTAATGTCATGATTTTGTAACGATTTACTAGCGTATGAAATTGGTAAATCTTGTCCGATTTCACCTTGAGATAAGACTGCTCCTAATGCGTAATTAATAAAAGGTTTGTCAAAATTTGGATACTGTAGTACTGGTAGATTCATTAATTTTTCTTTCAATTCCTCAAAAGCAGTCTGGCATTTTTCCGTCCATATAAATTTTGTTGATTTCTTTAATAGTGCATTTAGTTCTTTGGCAATGTCTGCAAAGTTTGGTATAAATTTTCTGTAATAATTGCAAAATGCAACAAATCGTCTTACTTCGTCCGCGTTTTTTGTTACTGGGTAGTTTTTTATTACGTCGTATTTAGATGGGTCTGTCTTTACACCGTTCTTTGTTATTAAATGTCCTAAGTAAACTACTTCTGGTCTTAGAAAATTAAATTTTTTTGGATTTAGTTTCAGATTGTATTGTTGTAATCTATCTGAGCCAAGAAACAAAGCATCTTTCAAAATAATCATACCTCAAAACTACTTTGATACAATTGTGCATCTAGATTTTTGGCCGCCTAATGCTTTTATTCGTGAGTATGAATACAGAACTACACCAACGACTGATATTGTTCACTTACCGAAATCATCGTCATCAAAAAACTAATTAAACTATCTATAAATAAGCCCATTAATATTATATACCAAAATGTAAGAGGTCTCAACACTAAATTAAACAATCTTTTTATAAATAGTTTTGATTTTTCATATCATGTTATTGTATTTACCGAAACTTGGCTGAGTGATAAAAAATGTATTCATAACAACGAAATATTATGTTCTAATTATCAAATATTTAAATATAATCGTGCGAAGAAACCTGGTGGTGGTGTTCTGATTGCTGTCCTGGATATATTCCAAATTGAGCCTATTTATAGTCTTTTTAATGATGACAGAGATGAAATTGAATTTATTGCCGTTAAAATTCGTGTTGGCTCTTTGCACCTTTATGTCACATGTTCATATATACCACCCAATTCCTCTTCTGCGGTATATAATAAACATTTTTCTGCAATCAATTCTGTTCTGGATCAATCAAATACTTCCGATATCTTACTTATTTTAGGTGATTTTAATATCCCAAACGTAAAATGGATTAAGCCCTTTTATAGTAATTACATGTTACCAACAACCACGGCAGATTTTATACACTGCCTCCTTGGATGCGGCTTTTTTCAATTAAATTATATAGAAAATGTGTCTGGAAATATTCTTGATCTTGCTTTCGTTAATACTCCTAAGGAATTCTGTCTACGTAATACAATGCCTGTGACTCATCCTATGGACCTTTATCATCCTCCCTTTGAAATTGATTTATCGCTATCATATAACAAATATGAAGTAATCAAAAATCAAGATATGAAACGTTCTCAATCTTATTGTTTTACTCGCACTAACTACACGGAACTTAATTGTTTGTTATCTAATGTTAACTGGGATTCTGTGCTAGCTGATGATAACCTGGATAATATTGTATCAAGCATTTATAATATTTTGTATAATGCTATTAGTATAACTGTGCCAAGAATTAACATACTCGGTAAAAATGGGCCTCCGTGGAATGATCAATACCTACGATATGCTAAAAATAAAAAAAATAAATGTTTCGTTAAATATAAGAAAACTGGCACACTGAATGATTTTCGTAAATATGCTTTAGCTAGATCTGAATATAATTCTGCTAACAAAACTGCATATATTACTTACATAAATCGTGTTAAACAAAATATAAGAACAAACCCTAAATCATTCTATAACTTTGTTAACTCTAAACGCCGCTCCTCTGGTTATCCAAAGCATTTGAAGTATGGTTTACTGACTGCTGATGATGATGTATCAATAAGCAATATATTTGCGGACTTCTTTTCTACAACGTATTCTACCAACTCATATGATTGCACAACAAGTTATCCTTATACTACAACTCATTCTTGTGGGATCTATATTCCTTTCATAAATATTTACACAGTACTCTCTAACTTAAAGTCACTGAAAAACTCGTCCAGCCCTGGTCCTGATGGTATACCAAGTTGTATCCTTAAAAACTGTGCTGCATCACTGTCTGTACCTCTTACTGCAATGTTTAACAAATCTATTGAGTCTTGCTATTTACCATCAGTGTGGAAGAAATCGTATATAATTCCTCTATTTAAATATGGCTGTAAGTCCGAGGTATCTAACTATAGAGGTATCGCCAAAATTAATGCAATTCCAAAACTACTTGAAAAAATTATCACTGATTACTTAACTCATCAAATTTCTTCCATTTTAACGCCTTGCCAACATGGTTTTCGTAATTCCCGTTCAACTATTACTAATGTTTTGGAACTCACTACTACTGTCAACGAAGGTTTTACAAATAAAATGCAAACTGATGTAATATACACTGACTTCAGTAAGGCGTTCGATAAAGTTAACCACAATCTTTTATTACACAAATTATCACTTATGGGCTTTAATAATTTTGCTTTAAAATGGTTAAACTCTTATCTGTCTGGAAGAACTCAGCAAGTTAAGTTTGGAAACACTATATCAAATACCATTTATGTTCATTCTGGTGTTCCTCAAGGCAGTCACTTGGGTCCAATCTTGTTCACTTTATTCATCAATGATCTTCCGACGGTTGTATGTCATTCTAGAGTGTTAATGTATGCTGACGATGTAAAAATTTTTAACTCTTTTAATGATATTAATGGACATAATTTACTGTGTACTGACTTTACACATTTTTCTCAATGGTGCAGCTATAATTTATTAGAGTTAAATGTAAAGAAATGCAAACACATGTCATTTTTCAGACACAATCTAATTGAGACGTCCTATTATATTTGTAATGATATTTTAAATAAAGTTGATACTATATTGGATCTTGGCATACTGTTGGATCATAGACTAAACTTTCGTGAGCACATCTCTATAATGGTCAACAAAGCCTACGGTGTACTTGGATTTATGAAACGCTGGTCTAAGGAATTTCTAGATCCTTATATTACAAAACTATTATATACATCTCTTGTTCGGCCAATTCTTGAGTATGGATCGATTGTCTGGGACCCTTGTTACTCCATTCATATCAATAGTATTGAATCTGTACAGAAACAGTTTCTAATTTTTTGTCTGCGTGGGCTTGGTTGGAATTCGTATGTCTTACCGCCGTATCAAAGTTGACTTGCTCTAATAAAATTGCCTACACTAAAAAGTCGACGATCGACGTTGAGTGCTTTATTTGTTATGGGACTGGTTCGAGGCGATGTTGATTCGGAGTTCTTACTTAATCAACTATACTTCAACGTTCCTGTAAGACCTACTCGCAATTTTGAAATCTTGGCATTAAAATATTACCGCTCTGTCTATGCTAATAATGATTCTTTTCGTCGCGCATGTGTCAACTTTAACAAATGTTACCATATCATGAACTTATCTGAGAGTAATACCGTATTGAAAAGAAATCTTATTTTATATTTAAATTCTTGAACTAATTTGTTATCTAGTCAGTAAGGATGTAAAATCTATTGACTTATTAAATAAATAAATAAATAAATAAATAAACTCTTATTAAATTTTGGTTGTGGTGATTTAAGCTGCAACCGTATACCATCATGTCATCTACGTAAAGAAATGCTTCAGATCCCAGTCCGGAGAATGCTATTGTAAGTATTCTTTGAAAACTATTAGAAGAAATTTTTAGTCCGAATGGAAGTCTCTTAAATTGAAAATGTCCTTGTGGTGTGGAAAAAGCAGTTAAAGGTCTTGAGTCTTTATCTAATTCAATTTGATGAAAAGAGCTAGTCATATCAAGTGTAGAAAACCATTTTGCTCTACCTAATTTGTCCAAAATATCTTCTAATCTAGTAAGAGGAAATTTGTCATTAACAATTTTGTCATTAAGTTTTCTAAAGTCTACAACAAGTCTCCATTTCTTTTTATCTTCTATGTTTTTCTTCGGTACTAAGAGGAGTGGAGCATTGTATGGGCTAACTGATGGTTCTATTATTTCGTCATCAAGCATTTTCTGTACTTGTTCGTTTATTATGTCGGTATGTGAATGTGGTAATCTATAATTTTTTACAATTATAAACAGGTGTGTTGTTTGAGGTCGTAATTTTCTGTTTGTAAAAATTGTTGACGCTTAACTTTTCGTCTTGTATATGAAAAACGTTTTGATATTTTTAAATATATATTTTAATTGTGTTTTTGCATATTCGTCATCCTGATCTAATTGCAAATCATTCAAAATTTTGTTAAAACGTTCATTGCTGTTTATATTGTTGTCGTAATTTAATATGTCATAGTTTTTCAGTGAGTCAGTTTGGAGTTTAATGCCCTGCAAAGTTATTTCCTCGTTCGTTGTGTTTAAAATTTGCAAATGTGTCATCCCTCTTTTTGGAGCTATTGAATTACTTAAGAATACACCTGGTTTTAATTCTTTATTAAAAATTACGCTGTCTTCAATTAAATTTAATTTTATTGCTTGTACAATTTTAGTTCTTGGAGGTATTTTTATTTGTAGTGACGTAGATGTTTTTGTGTGCATTGGAAGAGTTATAGTAGTATTATTTACGAATGAAGATATCGTAAACGTTTCATAATCTATTTTACAGAGATATTTCTTTAAAAAGTCTCTACCTATTATGCCGTCTGTTTCTATTGGAAAATTTGTTTTTACTAATTGAAAAGAATGATTACATTTTTCGTCCATTAATGTTAGTTCTAAATTCATTGTGCCTATAGAATTGATTTCTTCTGTAGTTATTCCAGTAAGTTTACATTTTTCTTCTGGATTATATTGTTCGCCTTCGAATTTAGTACACATGCGACATAGTGATATGTCTGCACCTGTGTCGACAAGGAATGTTAGTTGTTTATTTTTGCAATTTGTGATTATGAAATTTGTGTTGTTGTCAGATACTTTGTATATTTTTCATTTTGGCCTTCCGGAATAGTTATGTATTCCGGGCCTGTCATGTTTCCCGAATCTTTGATAGCGTGTATATGTCTGTTGTTATTTCTGTTTCTCATTGGGTCTGTTATTCTGGTAGCTGCTGTTGAAATTATTATTAAATCTGTTAGAGTTGAAGTTATTTCTATGATTGTTATTTCTAGAGAAATTAATGTTTCTGGATGAATTATTATTACTAGTATCATAATTGTTTTTCCTATTGTAATTGTTTATGTTAGCGTTGTAGTTGTTATATTGCTTGTTATTGTTGTAGTAAGAAAATGTATTGTTATTTTTAGTGTAATTTTGTGATTGATACCGTGGTTTCTCTCCTCTGATATGTAGAATTTCGTTATGTGACGCTTTCTTTTCATTTTCAAGTTCAGTTGCAAGTTCTGATGCTTCTTGTAAAGTAGTTGGTCTGGCAGCATATATGGTCGATTTAAAGCATTCATTTAAACCTTTCTTGAAAGTGTCCAAAGCTAGTTTACTGTTTAATCTAATTATTACGTTCTTTTCTGCTACTGACACAGTGTTTCCTAATTCTTCTATCCCCAATTTGTTTAGACTATCTATTGTATATAATATTTTTTCTTTAAATAAATTAACTGACATTTTTCCTTGGAATAGTGTGTTTAACCTATTTTGTAATTCTGGAATTGTTTTAGTACTTTGGTACCTTTCGTCTAACAAATTTTTTAGAGTCTCAAAATTTTCTGGTTTGCTATAACTTCCTATTGCTGTTCTAACATTAGATGTTAGTTTGGCATGATAAATGTATTGAAGAAAGTCTATCTTTGCTGTGTCTGATAGCGTTTTATTGATGAGTTCTGCAGTTATCAAAAGACTTTCTAATTCCAAATAATTACCATTGATGCTGTTTCTAAATTAAATGCTGCCATGTTTGTATTTTTATTTTCTAATTCTTTCGGATTTTCCAATAAGTATTCTTTAATTTTTCTATATCTATTATTAAATTCTAATTTTAGAGCAGATAATTTATATTCATCATTTTCTTCGAGTATATTTGATTGAAAATCTTTTCTTATATTTTCTATCGTTTCTAATTTGCTTTGAATCGTCTTTTCTGTATATGTCCTTCCTGGAATTTTCTTTAAAATTTTTAATACTTCTTTTAAGTCTGAAATATTTTGTTCCATTAGAATTATTTATTAAGTATGTATGTATAATATATATTTTCTTATTACTAAGATTTAAAATTTATGTTATAATATTGCAATTTACACTTTTACGTTTAATTATGTAAATTTTAAAATATTGAAAAATTCTATCTATGATATATACTAATAGTATTACTACAATTAAAAATAATAAAAGATTTTAATTTGATATGAAAGTTCATTAGTTTCATTTGAATTATTGTTTATAATTTGTTTGTCCAGATGGGTATTTTTTATAGGATTTCCCCAAATAGGACCTACCATTTTATTTCTATTCTATAATGATTTTATTTTCTATTCTGTTGGCCTGATTTTTATTAATAGTTGAAAGTTTGCTTTCTATAATTTTATACATCTGTTATAGAATTGTTTTGTCTATTAGTGTGTTTAATTACATATCCTTTAAAATATTTGTTTATTTTGTGAGCAATATATAAAATAATCATCGCTATTGCAAATACGATTATGTGATTTTGTGTAATTGAGTTTTCTTTAGTATTGGCTGTACCATTAGTGAAAATATTTTCCTGGATTTCCACTTTACTCTGTGGTTTACCCATTTTTATTAATTTTTTTTTTTTTATTGGTCCCTGTCGTGCAAAAGTATGTTTTTAGATGTTTGCTGATCCGCAGTGGCAGGACTATGAATTTTTTTTGTTGTTAATTTTTACATTTTTAATTTTTTTATTAATGGCAGTCTTAGCTTCTAGAGTAATTGCTAGGATTAGTTCTTTGTAAAGTGTGTTGGATATGTTGGAAGGCTCGTATTCCTCGCTTTTGCCGTCCTTAATATATTTTTCCCAGCGGGTGACAATCTCATGTATTTCCGTTTCTGACATCAGGATGGTTTGTAATGAAAAAGTTTGGCAGGATCGCCATGTAATGATTTTATTTGTGTTTAGATGTGGTTCAATAGTTCCTTATAGCCCCTTTTTTATTTTAAAACAGCTGAGGGGGTCCCATCTAAAACATAGGCGTTCAAAGGAACTGCCAAAAGAGTTGAGATTAAAACAAATTAAAAAGACAAACAAGTGCCGAATTCAGTTATCTGTAATAATCTAATATTATTTAAAATTTGTTCTAGCGTATATACTAAAATGTCATTGAGTGATTTCTAAATCGCTCAATATTTTACAAATACATGTTTAAACTAAAATAGAAATTAAAATTACAAGTGTCAAATATTACAATAAAAATTTACGTAGAAATTAAACTAACATGTGCCAACAATAATGCAAGTAAACAATATTCTTTTGACCCACTTCAAAATGTGTAACCCAATCGTTTTGTTGGTTGCACTACTTGGTTGAAGTTGGTATGTACACATTGTGCATATTGTATGGCTACATGGGTGCACTACATCATAAACAGAATATACATTAAACAACAATCTACAGAAAGCGACACTAATACAATTAGACATTTGCGTTCGAGCTCTCTAAGCTATTAGGCGTTTTCAACAAAAAAAAAAGGTAATCTCATGCGATGGCGCTCTGACCTCTGAAGTTTGTTTCGCTTAGTACTAACTCCGCAAGACCGCGCTCCAAAGTGCTACCAGCGATTCAAAATTCAGCTATCAGTTGCGTTCATCCTATGGCTACTAACAAAAAACTATTGCGCTACTGTTATCATGTGTGGTTGGCATACATGATTTATAAACCAAGACTAGCGGTTTTGACGCCATTTATGAGTGCCAAACCACCAATTTTTCGTTTGGGCGCCATTTATGAGCGCCAAACCACTAATTTTTCCTTTGGGTGCCATTTATGAGTGCCAAACCACTAATTTTTCTTTGGTCGCCATTTATGAGCGCCAAACTACTAATTTTTCCATTGGGCGCCATTTATGTAACAGCCGTAGAGACCAGTGAGGTTTCCAACTAGCTCTCTTCACCGGCGAACACATCTCAGACGGTTCCAACCCTCTCACTGGGTACGCTGCTCATAAAAAAAAGTTTAAGAAAAAACACAACTATAAACATTAAACTCTAACACAAAGACATATCACTTTATAACACTCTCCTTCTGCGCTTATGGTTCTTTTCATTTCAGACGGATGTTGTGCCCTACTTTGCCCTCCCGACCATGTCACAAGTTGGACCAAACGTAAATTCCTTGTGACCCCTAGAACCAACCGACATTTCCAACCTTATCTTACCTTCATGCCTTCCACTTATTCAAATTCCACTACCAATAGTTCATATTCTTTTCCATTCAGATTCAAATATACATAATTTTGGTTTTTATTTTCTACACAGCTAAGTCTTTACCTAATATAAATATTCTTATAATTTAAAATTGAAAACAAAGAAGAATTAAATCTTATTCTATACAACAACAAAAACTAATTAAATATATACATATGTAAGGAACCTAAACACGATTAAATTTACAGAATTTACAATTTTTATATAAAGCTTAGATAATTTATTGGACCTTCTACGTTGCACAGATACCCTTTTTGCCTTTCTTCGCTCTGGTAAGTTTCGATTTAAAAAAATAATTGTTCTATATTATCTTTCTTTTTACAAATTTCTCTTGGCTAATACCCCTAACTCGAAGGAGCTCCCTAAAGTCTGATGGGTTCGATACGACCAATGTACGCGAAAAAAAGTATTTATGCTAACTTTAAATATGAAAATATATGCTGATACCTTTAAATTGTTTAAAAATGGCTGCCATCTAATGGGCAGTAGCTACGATTTAACTATTTTCGCGCGCGTCTAGGCAACTTTCAGGCTGAAATAAAAATTGCACTATGCAACATATAGTGACAAACATAAAAAAAATTTTTTTAATAAATCTTAAATCTTCGATATATATATATATATATATATATATATATATATATATATATATATATACATGGTATATATATGTATGTATTATATCTTTTTATTTTTTTTTATGCTAACAATTTTCTTTTGTACGAAATTTTCTTTCTTTCTGTAATGTATTTTGATCCAATGATACGCGGATAAATGGTATAGTTTCGTTTTCCTTGATTATATTATGCCTGAATGATACGGCGGATGAAGGTAATTCTCTTCTTCTGGTATACTTTTTTCTCAAGTCGCCGTTGGAGCATTAAAATGGGATGGAGATTCTTCTCCTTTTTTTTTTTCTTTTTTGTTTTCTTATTTATTAACTTGTTACCTGGTTTCTTGGAGTCTTTATTTTGTATTTTCGTATTACCAGCTGAAATAGGGTGCGCATCTTCTTACTCGTCCACCTGGATTTTTCTTGTCCACCAGCCACAGTAGTATCTGATGTTTTGGGGTGATTCCACTACAAATCTGGGTAATTATTCTTCCTTTTTTTCAATTTCATCCGCCCTTTCTTCCTTTTCAAACGTTAAATTTTTGGTTGGTGTAAATTTTCAAATCCGATTTTTATTTACTTTTTGATGCGCACACTTGAAGGAATTTTTTGGTATTGATTGTAAAAATCAAAACCAAATCAGCCATCTTTTATTTTGAAATAATTTTCCTGAATTTCTTCAGGATACTTATTTTCTCTCTACATAAAGAATGCTCTTTTGGAAATAGTGGTTTTCAAAATAACCGTTTCGATAGTACTTCGGGCACCCATGAATGAACATACCATCCCTGTGTTTGGTTGGTGTTATCATTCCATTTGGGATTGCGAATTCCATCCACACAGCTGAGCAGAAAATTGGAGCCATTTCCTATATTTATTTGGCAGAGTTGCACGCATATGACCACAAAATAATAATCTGTGCACATTACTAGGCCTAGAAATCATCGCAACATAACTCCGGGATCCATAAGTTTACTAATGGGGAACGGTGTGCGGGTTTTCGGCCTCCCAATGGGTAAGTACGTGGGGAACTCCCACACCCTGAATGTCTCTACCGCCGGGCTTTTATTAATTACTGAACACGTGTCGTCTTCTTGTGCAATCACTGTCTCCACTTCATCCTCGGAAACCTCACATCGCTTGAGAGTAACAGCCTACTGTTTAACTTTCACTAATGGAGAAAGGTCATAGTGGCAAACCCATATACCTAACATAAAGGACCCTTTTCTTAACTCGTTCTTGGTATCATTAACCAATCAGCACAAAGTGCAAACAACAAATCCAACGCCTACAAAATTGAGGCCAATTAAACTAAATGCTATCTACGTTATGTATCGTCAATTTCTTTTCTAATTTTCCTACTAATCTTTCATATATTTTCAGATTGGATTCTTTAAATCGTTCTCGGGTATCACCTCTATTCGTCTTTCCTCATCTTACATGGCTACTCTCGCATATTGAGTCATCTCTCAGGTCGCCTTTCTCCTCAGAGAAAGAAAACTGAGATTCTATTGTCTTACGGGAAGTAAATGTTATATTCCTGCAAAATTAGGAGTGTACTTTGTGTCCTTTTTATTATCTTTCAGATTTGTCAACTAATACTAACACAAAGGGGGGGGACATCACTCTGTAAATATCACAGGATTACGGGAGGTCTACTTATATCTAATATTGCACAAGGAATGGTGGTATGTAAAAGTAATTATTGATTCTATATTGTCAGTCTATCAGGTACTATTAGGGACTATCGTCAGATGTTTATAAAGACTATTATCACAGAGTTATTTGAAATTAAGACTAAATTGCTAAACCTAGTGAAAAGTGGGAAAAAACAGAAATTTTATTATATAATAAAAAAAATAATCATTCAACTACGTCCTACTGTTGCACACAATTTCTTGCGCGATATAAATTTAGGTTTTAGCGATTTAGACTTTTATATCTTTTACGCGATATACCCCTAGCGTTTTCCCTTCGAGAGTCTCTAACTCGTACAGGTTATTACCGACCGGTCGAACCACCCTGCATTTTAAAAACTTTCGGCAAAACTTTGCATTTATATTTTTCGCAAAATTACTCTGTATAATGTTTCTTCGATATATTTCTTGTCCGGACAAAAACTTTACTTTCCGGGCTCTTTTATTATATCTTTCGGCACTTTTCTCGTAGGCTAGGTCCATATTGGATTTTTGACTCGGTGTATTAGTTTTATACGTCTTGCCAAATTCTAGCGGGGTAGACCTATTCAAGTCAAACTGGGCCTCTCTTTCTATCCCTTATCTCTGTCGGTTAATTTCACACTAAGGGCAGATTTCACATATTATACAGTGATACATAAAACAAATTACATAAACAAATTTTAATGTGTGGTACAGGGTATCATATACTTTCATCCCAATGTTTTCTTACAGGTGATAAGCTACATGAACAACCTATACTCTTCACAATCCTCGATACTCCAGACCCTGGGCAAAACAAAAAACGAAAAATCTTATCCTGATATACCCAGGCGGCTACCGAGTCATTGACCACATCTCATAAACAGAATCTACATTAAACAACAATCTACAGAAAACGACACTAACACAATTAGACATTTGCGTTCGAGCTCTCTAAGCTATTAAGCGTTTTCAACAAAAAAAAGGTAATCTCATGGGATGGCGCTCTGACCTCTGAAGTTTGTTTCGCTTAGTACTAACTCCGCAAGACCGCGCTCCAAAGTGCTACCAGCGATTCAAAATTCAGCTATCAGTTGCGTTCATCCTATGGCTACTAACAAAAAACTATTGGGCTGTTGTTATCATGTGTGGTTGGCATTCATGATTTATAAACCAAGACTAGCGGTTTTGACGCCATTTATGAGCGCCAAAACACTAATTTTTCGTTTGGGCGCCATTTATGAGCGCCAAACCACTAATTTTTCCCTAGCTCTCTTCACCGGTGAACACATCTCAGACGGTTTCAACCCTCTCTCTGGGTACGCTGCTCATAAAAAAAGTTTAAGAAAAAACAAAACTATAAACATTAAACTCTAACACAAAGACATATCACTGTAAACACTCTCCTTCTGCGCTTATGGTTCTTTTCATTTCAGACGGATGTTGTGCCCTACTTTGCCCTCCCGACCATGTCACAAGTTGGACCAAACGTAAATTCCTTGTGACCCCTAGAACCAACCGACATTTCCAACCTTATCTTACCTTCATGCCTTCCACTTATTCAAATTCCACTACCAATAGTTCATATTCTTTTCCATTCAGATTCAAATATACATAATTTTGGTTTTTATTTTCTACACAGCTAAGTCTTTACCTAATATAAATATTCTTATAATTTAAAATTGAAAACAAAGAAGAATTAAATCTTATTCTATACAACAACAAAAACTAATTAAATATATACATATGTAAGGAACCTAAACACGATTAAATTTACAGAATTTACAATTTTTATATAAAGCTTAGATAATTTATTGGACCTTCTACGTTGCACAGATACCCTTTTTGCCTTTCTTCGCTCTGGTAAGTTTCGATTTAAAAAAATAATTGTTCTATATTATCTTTCTTTTTACAAATTTCTCTTGGCTAATACCCCTAACTCGAAGGAGCTCCCTAAAGTCTGATGGGTTCGATACGACCAATGTACGCGAAAAAAAGTATTTATGCTAACTTTAAATATGAAAATATATGCTGATACCTTTAAATTGTTTAAAAATGGCTGCCATCTAATGGGCAGTAGCTACGATTTAACTATTTTCGCGCGCGTCTAGGCAACTTTCAGGCTGAAATAAAAATTGCACTATGCAACATATAGTGACAAATATAAAAAAAATTTTTTTAATAAATCTTAAATCTTCGATATATATATATATATATATATATATATATATATATATATACATGGTATATATATGTATGTGTTATATCTTTTTATTTTTTTTTATGCTAACAATTTTCTTTTGTACGAAATTTTCTTTCTTTCTGTAATGTATTTTGATCCAATGATACGCGGATAAATGGTATAGTTTCGTTTTCCTTGATTATATTATGCCTGAATGATACGGCGGATGAAGGTAATTCTCTTCTTCTGGTATACTTTTTTCTCAAGTCGCCGTTGGAGCATTAAAATGGGATGGAGATTCTTCTCCTTTTTTTTTTCTTTTTTGTTTTCTTATTTATTAACTTGTTACCTGGTTTCTTGGAGTCTTTATTTTGTATTTTCGTATTACCAGCTGAAATAGGGTGCGCATCTTCTTACTCGTCCACCTGGATTTTTCTTGTCCACCAGCCACAGTAGTATCTGATGTTTTGGGGTGATTCCACTACAAATCTGGGTAATTATTCTTCCTTTTTTTCAATTTCATCCGCCCTTTCTTCCTTTTCAAACGTTAAATTTTTGGTTGGTGTAAATTTTCAAATCCGATTTTTATTTACTTTTTGATGCGCACACTTGAAGGAATTTTTTGGTATTGATTGTAAAAATCAAAACCAAATCAGCCATCTTTTATTTTGAAATAATTTTCCTGAATTTCTTCAGGATACTTATTTTCTCTCTACATAAAGAATGCTCTTTTGGAAATAGTGGTTTTCAAAATAACCGTTTCGATAGTACTTCGCGCACCCATGAATGAACATACCATCCCTGTGTTTGGTTGGTGTTATCATTCCATTTGGGATTGCGAATTCCATCCACACAGCTGAGCAGAAAATTGGAGCCATTTCCTATATTTATTTGGCAGAGTTGCACGCATATGACCACAAAATAATAATCTGTGCACATTACTAGGCCTAGAAATCATCGCAACATAACTCCGGGATCCATAAGTTTACTAATGGGGAACGGTGTGCGGGTTTTCGGCCTCCCAATGGGTAAGTACGTGGGGAACTCCCACACCCTGAATGTCTCTACCGCCGGGCTTTTATTAATTACTGAACACGTGTCGTCTTCTTGTGCAATCACTGTCTCCACTTCATCCTCGGAAACCTCACATCGCTTGAGAGTAACAGCCTACTGTTTAACTTTCACTAATGGAGAAAGGTCATAGTGGCAAACCCATATACCTAACATAAAGGACCCTTTTCTTAACTCGTTCTTGGTATCATTAACCAATCAGCACAAAGTGCAAACAACAAATCGAACGCCTACAAAATTGAGGCCAATTAAACTAAATGCTATCTACGTTATGTATCGTCAATTTCTTTTCTAATTTTCTTACTAATCTTTCATATATTTTCAGATTGGATTCTTTAAATCGTTCTCGGGTATCACTTCTATTCGTCTTTCCTCATCTTACATGGCTACTCTCGGATATTGAGTCATCTCTCAGGTCGCCTTTCTCCTCAGAGAAAGAAAACTGATAAGTTCTCTAAGCAATTGCCGAAAATTGGGAACGGTGCAATGCCTATTGATGACACTGGATTGATAACATTGCCAAATGATTTTTGCCGTTTCGCGCAGTCAAAAGAGGAATTGATTAAATGTGCTTCACTAACAAAGCACAACAATATACATGCCACGCATGGTTGAATGCCAGAGCGATTTTAGCGGCAAAGAACAAAGATGTTACTGAATTAAACATGACTATACAATCAAAGATTCCTGGCGAAGTGGTGTTATACAAGTCTATCGATACTGTTGCCAATGAAGGAGATGTTGTGAATTATCGAACAGAATTTTTGAATTCGTTGGACTTACCAGGATTGCCTTCGCATAATCTCCAATAGAAAGTTGGAGCCACTATTATTATGCTTCGTAATATCATTCAACCCCGTTTGTGTAATGGAACAAGACATGCTATTAAAAGGTTGATGGCTTATGTAATTGAAACTACTATTTTAACTGGAAAATTAAAAGGCGAAGACGTATCCCAATGATGCCGTCTGATATACCATTTGAATTTAAATGACTTTAGTTTACTGTTCGCCTTGCGTTTGCGATTACCATTAATAAGGCGCAAGGCCAATCTTTAGAAATTTGTAGACTGAATTTAGTGTATCCAGTTTTCTCACATTGACAGTTGTATGTAGTCTGTTCGCGCGTTGGCAAACTATCGGTTTTGTATATTTACACCGAAATGGAAAAACAACAAATGTTGTTTGCCACAGAGCATTACAATAAAGGCAGTTTATCACTGATTAAAATGAATTCGAATTAATTTTTTTATTTTCTTTTTTGCACTACGAAGTGTGCAGGGGGTTCGCTAGTATATATATATATATATATATATATATATATATATATACATATATATATATATATATATATATATTGAATCCAACGTACATTTATACGTTTTTAAAGTTTTTTTTTTAAATAGCATTTAGGAATTTGTTAGTACGTAAGAAAATTAAACTACTCACATTTGTATTTGTAATTTTTTTTTTTGGTTGTTGTTTTCCCCGATTCGTATAGTAGCATTATAATTTATTATACAAATATACGGCCTTTCCAATTTTTCAGTGAGGTAAAATATCCGTTGTTCAAGAAACCGTTTTTTTTGTCAGGTAATGTCCAAAAGTCCTTCTGAGGTAAGGGATAGAAAAAGAGGCCCAGTTTGACTTGAATAGGTCTACCCCGCTAGAATTTGGCAAAGCGAATAAAACTAATACACCGAATCAAAAAGCCAATATGGACCTAGCCTACGAGAAAATCGCCGAAAGATATAATAAAAGAGCCCGGAAAGTAAAGTTTTTGCCTGGACAAGAAGTATATCGAAGAAACATGATACAGAGTAATTTTGCGAAATATATAAATGCAAAGTTTTGCCGAAAGTTTTTAAAATGCACGGTGGTTCGACCGGTCGGTAATAACCTGTACGAGTTAGAGACTCTCGAAAAGAAAACGTTAGGGGTACATCACGAAAAAGATATAAAAGTCTAAATCGCTAAAACCTAAATTTATATCGCGCAAGAAATTGAGTGCAATAGTAGGACGTAGTTGAATGATTATTTTTTTTATTATATAATAAAATTTCTGTTTTGTCCCACTTTTCTTAATTTCAAATAACTCTGTGATAATAGTCTCTATAAACATCTGACGATAGTCCCTAATAGTACCTGATAGACTGATAATATAGAATCAATAATTACTTTTACATACCACCATTCCTTGTGCAAAATTAGATATAAGTAGACCTCCCGTAATCCTGTGATATTTACAGAGTGATGTCCCCTTTGTGTTAGTATTAGTTGACAAATCTGAAAGATAATAAAAAGGGCACAAAGTACACTCTTAATTTTGCAGGAATATAACATTTACTTCCCGTAAGACAATAGAATCTCAGTCCAACGAATTCAAAAATTCTGTTCGATAATTCACAACATCTCCTTCATTGGCAACAGTATCGATAGACTTGTATAACACCACTTCGCCAGGAATCTTTGATTGTATAGTCATGTTTAATTCAGTAACATCTTTGTTCTTTGCCGCTAAAATCGCTCTGGCATTCAACCATGCGTGGCATGTATATTGTTGTGCTTTGTTAGTGAAGCACATTTAATCAATTCCTCTTTTGACTGCGCGAAACGGCAAAAATCATTTGGCAATGTTATCAATCCAGTGTCATCAATAGGCATTGCACCGTTCCCAATTTTCGGCAATTGCTTAGAGAACTTATCAGCAGATGGATCATTCTGCAACTGAACACGAACGTTGATAGTGAGTTTCGATATTTTAACAAATCTCCATAAATATAAAGATCGGATAATTTCATCGGCAGCTGCCGATATAGGAATGACGGGCAATGTTTGCCTAAGATCGCCTGACAATAAAATCAACGCACCACCAAACAACTCAGAGTTGTCTCGGAGATCTTTCATTGTTCTTTCCAAAGCTTCAACAGATTTCTTATTCGCGTACTCAAGTATATGACGTGGGCTGTGCATGGACCGTGTATCATATTTTGCACAACAACATCATATAATTCAGGATCACTTATTTGATCTGGAATTTCAGAACATATAACATTCTCAGCTTCATGCCATGTGATTTTATTCACCAACAATATTGAAATGTGAGCGTGTGACAAACCATGCTTTTGCCACTCCACAGAATACATCCAGAACTTCACTTCACCAAACACTTTAGATTTCACGCTAAAACCCATAAGCGCTTTCAATTTCTGTTTAAAAACACGGGAAGTGATATCATGGCGGTCGGTAAGACTTTGGCCAGCGAATAAATTATGTTTAATGTCACTCAATTACGGATTACACGTAAATATTATAAATAAATCTGGTCGACCGTAACGACGCACATAAGTAACGCACATATGTCGTGGGCCGTGCGTAATATATTTAAATATTTATGTTTTTAGTGTTGTATTTATATGTAATTTATTTCATAGATCTCCGAAGTTGTGATTTAGAAAATCTAAGTATATAAATTAAATTAATGTTTTGACCAAAATTTAATTGTAATGAACTTAAAAACGAACTGTATTTCAGCTTTTCAAAATATTAACTCAAATATTTCGAAATGATTACAGTGTTTATTAAATGGCTATAACTCATAAACCAATACACACACAGAAACTGTATTTACATAAAAACCATGGTATTGACGTCACCTTTCATATAAATTTTGCAGAAACAAAATCGGTTCACGCATTCCGGAGAACATCAATTACTAACACAACGCAACTTATTTTTATATATATAGATATATATATATATATATATATATATATATTAAATTCAACGGGTTCGGCATGAAGATATGATTGGTGTCGGTTAATTTCACACTAAGGGCAGATTTCACATATTATACAGTGATACATAAAACAAATTACATAAACAAATTTTAATGTGTGGTACAGGGTATCATATACTTTCATCCCAATGTTTTCTTACAGATGATAAGCTACATGAACAACCTATACTCCAGACCCTGGGCAAAACAAAACACGAAAAATCTTATCCTGATATACCCAGGCGGCTACCGAGTCATTGACCACATCTCATAAACAGAATCTACATTAAGCAACAATCTACAGAAAACGACACTAACACAATTAGACATTTGCGTTCGAGCTCTCTAAGCTATTAAGCGTTTTCAACAAAAAAAAGGTAATCTCATGGGATGGCGCTCTGACCTCTGAAGTTTGTTTCGCTTAGTACGAACTCCGCAAGACCGCGCTCCAAAGTGCTACCAGCGATTCAAAATTCAGCTATCAGTTGCGTTCATCCTATGGCTACTAACAAAAAACTATTGGGCTGTTGTTATCATGTGTGGTTGGCATTCATGATTTATAAACCAAGACTAGCGGTTTTGACGCCATTTATGAGCGCCAAAACACTAATTTTTCGTTTGGGCGCCATTTATGAGCGCCAAACCACTAATTTTTCCCTAGCTCTCTTCACCGGTGAACACATCTCAGACGGTTTCAAACCTCTCTCTGGGTACGCTGCTCATAAAAAAAGTTTAAGAAAAAACAAAACTATAAACATTAAACTCTAACACAAAGACATATCACTGTAAACACTCTCCTTCTGCGCTTATGGTTCTTTTCATTTCAGACGGATGTTGTGCCCTACTTTGCCCTCCCGACCATGTCACAAGTTGGACCAAACGTAAATTCCTTGTGACCCCTAGAACCAACCGACATTTCCAACCTTATCTTACCTTCATGCCTTCCACTTATTCAAATTCCACTACCAATAGTTCATATTCTTTTCCATTCAGATTCAAATATACATAATTTTGGTTTTTATTTTCTACACAGCTAAGTCTTTACCTAATATAAATATTCTTATAATTTAAAATTGAAAACAAAGAAGAATTAAATCTTATTCTATACAACAACAAAAACTAATTAAATATATACATATGTAAGGAACCTAAACACGATTAAATTTACAGAATTTGCAATTTTTATTTAAAGCTTAGATAATTTATTGGACCTTCTACGTTGCACAGATACCCTTTTTGCCTTTCTTCGCTCTGGTAAGTTTCGATTTAAAAAAATAATTGTTCTATATTATCTTTCTTTTTACAAATTTCTCTTGGCTAATACCCCTAACTCGAAGGAGCTCCCTAAAGTCTGATGGGTTCGATACGACCAATGTACGCGAAAAAAAGTATTTATGCTAACTTTAAATATGAAAATATATGCTGATACCTTTAAATTGTTTAAAAATGGCTGCCATCTAATGGGCAGTAGCTACGATTTAACTATTTTCGCGCGCGTCTAGGCAACTTTCAGGCTGAAATAAAAATTGCACTATGCAACATATAGTGACAAACATAAAAAAAATTTTTTTAATAAATCTTAAATCTTCGATATATATATATATATATATATATATATATACATGGTATATATATGTATGTGTTATATCTTTTTATTTTTTTTTATGCTAACAATTTTCTTTTGTACGAAATTTTCTTTCTTTCTGTAATGTATTTTGATCCAATGATACGCGGATAAATGGTATAGTTTCGTTTTCCTTGATTATATTATGCCTGAATGATACGGCGGATGAAGGTAATTCTCTTCTTCTGGTATACTTTTTTCTCAAGTCGCCGTTGGAGCATTAAAATGGGATGGAGATTCTTCTCCTTTTTTTTTTTCTTTTTTGTTTTCTTATTTATTAACTTGTTACCTGGTTTCTTGGAGTCTTTATTTTGTATTTTCGTATTACCAGCTGAAATAGGATGCGCATCTTCTTACTCGTCCACCTGGATTTTTCTTGTCCACCAGCCACAGTAGTATCTGATGTTTTGGGGTGATTCCACTACAAATCTGGGTAATTATTCTTCCTTTTTTTCAATTTCATCCGCCCTTTCTTCCTTTTCAAACGTTAAATTTTTGGTTGGTGTAAATTTTCAAATCCGATTTTTATTTACTTTTTGATGCGCACACTTGAAGGAATTTTTTGGTATTGATTGTAAAAATCAAAACCAAATCAGCCATCTTTTATTTTGAAATAATTTTCCTGAATTTCTTCAGGATACTTATTTTCTCTCTACATAAAGAATGCTCTTTTGGAAATAGTGGTTTTCAAAATAACCGTTTCGATAGTACTTCGGGCACCCATGAATGAACATACCATCCCTGTGTTTGGTTGGTGTTATCATTCCATTTGGGATTGCGAATTCCATCCACACAGCTGAGCAGAAAATTGGAGCCATTTCCTATATTTATTTGGCAGAGTTGCACGCATATGACCACAAAATAATAATCTGTGCACATTACTAGGCCTAGAAATCATCGCAACATAACTCCGGGATCCATAAGTTTACTAATGGGGAACGGTGTGCGGGTTTTCGGCCTCCCAATGGGTAAGTACGTGGGGAACTCCCACACCCTGAATGTCTCTACCGCCGGGCTTTTATTAATTACTGAACACGTGTCGTCTTCTTGTGCAATCACTGTCTCCACTTCATCCTCGGAAACCTCACATCGCTTGAGAGTAACAGCCTACTGTTTAACTTTCACTAATGGAGAAAGGTCATAGTGGCAAACCCATATACCTAACATAAAGGACCCTTTTCTTAACTCGTTCTTGGTATCATTAACCAATCAGCACAAAGTGCAAACAACAAATCGAACGCCTACAAAATTGAGGCCAATTAAACTAAATGCTATCTACGTTATGTATCGTCAATTTCTTTTCTAATTTTCTTACTAATCTTTCATATATTTTCAGATTGGATTCTTTAAATCGTTCTCGGGTATCACTTCTATTCGTCTTTCCTCATCTTACATGGCTACTCTCGGATATTGAGTCATCTCTCAGGTCGCCTTTCTCCTCAGAGAAAGAAAACTGATAAGTTCTCTAAGCAATTGCCGAAAATTGGGAACGGTGCAATGCCTATTGATGACACTGGATTGATAACATTGCCAAATGATTTTTGCCGTTTCGCGCAGTCAAAAGAGGAATTGATTAAATGTGCTTCACTAACAAAGCACAACAATATACATGCCACGCATGGTTGAATGCCAGAGCGATTTTAGCGGCAAAGAACAAAGATGTTACTGAATTAAACATGACTATACAATCAAAGATTCCTGGCGAAGTGGTGTTATACAAGTCTATCGATACTGTTGCCAATGAAGGAGATGTTGTGAATTATCGAACAGAATTTTTGAATTCGTTGGACTTACCAGGATTGCCTTCGCATAATCTCCAATAGAAAGTTGGAGCCACTATTATTATGCTTCGTAATATCATTCAACCCCGTTTGTGTAATGGAACAAGACATGCTATTAAAAGGTTGATGGCTTATGTAATTGAAACTACTATTTTAACTGGAAAATTAAAAGGCGAAGACGTATCCCAATGATGCCGTCTGATATACCATTTGAATTTAAATGACTTTAGTTTACTGTTCGCCTTGCGTTTGCGATTACCATTAATAAGGCGCAAGGCCAATCTTTAGAAATTTGTAGACTGAATTTAGTGTATCCAGTTTTCTCACATTGACAGTTGTATGTAGTCTGTTCGCGCGTTGGCAAACTATCGGTTTTGTATATTTACACCGAAATGGAAAAACAACAAATGTTGTTTGCCACAGAGCATTACAATAAAGGCAGTTTATCACTGATTAAAATGAATTCGAATTAATTTTTTTATTTTCTTTTTTGCACTACGAAGTGTGCAGGGGGTTCGCTAGTATATATATATATATATATATATATATATATATACATATATATATATATATATTGAATCCAACGTACATTTATACGTTTTTAAAGTTTTTTTTTTAAATAGCATTTAGGAATTTGTTAGTACGTAAGAAAATTAAACTACTCACATTTGTATTTGTAATTTTTTTTTTTGGTTGTTGTTTTCCCCGATTCGTATAGTAGCATTATAATTTATTATACAAATATACGGCCTTTCCAATTTTTCAGTGAGGTAAAATATCCGTTGTTCAAGAAACCGTTTTTTTTGTCAGGTAATGTCCAAAAGTCCTTCTGAGGTAAGGGATAGAAAAAGAGGCCCAGTTTGACTTGAATAGGTCTACCCCGCTAGAATTTGGCAAGGCGAATAAAACTAATACACCGAATCAAAAAGCCAATATGGACCTAGCCTACGAGAAAATCGCCGAAAGATATAATAAAAGAGCCCGGAAAGTAAAGTTTTTGCCTGGACAAGAAGTATATCGAAGAAACATGATACAGAGTAATTTTGCGAAATATATAAATGCAAAGTTTTGCCGAAAGTTTTTAAAATGCACGGTGGTTCGACCGGTCGGTAATAACCTGTACGAGTTAGAGACTCTCGAAAAGAAAACGTTAGGGGTACATCACGAAAAAGATATAAAAGTCTAAATCGCTAAAACCTAAATTTATATCGCGCAAGAAATTGAGTGCAATAGTAGGACGTAGTTGAATGATTATTTTTTTTATTATATAATAAAATTTCTGTTTTGTCCCACTTTTCTTAATTTCAAATAACTCTGTGATAATAGTCTCTATAAACATCTGACGATAGTCCCTAATAGTACCTGATAGACTGATAATATAGAATCAATAATTACTTTTACATACCACCATTCCTTGTGCAAAATTAGATATAAGTAGACCTCCCGTAATCCTGTGATATTTACAGAGTGATGTCCCCTTTGTGTTAGTATTAGTTGACAAATCTGAAAGATAATAAAAAGGGCACAAAGTACACTCTTAATTTTGCAGGAATATAACATTTACTTCCCGTAAGACAATAGAATCTCAGTCCAACGAATTCAAAAATTCTGTTCGATAATTCACAACATCTCCTTCATTGGCAACAGTATCGATAGACTTGTATAACACCACTTCGCCAGGAATCTTTGATTGTATAGTCATGTTTAATTCAGTAACATCTTTGTTCTTTGCCGCTAAAATCGCTCTGGCATTCAACCATGCGTGGCATGTATATTGTTGTGCTTTGTTAGTGAAGCACATTTAATCAATTCCTCTTTTGACTGCGCGAAACGGCAAAAATCATTTGGCAATGTTATCAATCCAGTGTCATCAATAGGCATTGCACCGTTCCCAATTTTCGGCAATTGCTTAGAGAACTTATCAGCAGATGGATCATTCTGCAACTGAACACGAACGTTGATAGTGAGTTTCGATATTTTAACAAATCTCCATAAATATAAAGATCGGATAATTTCATCGGCAGCTGCCGATATAGGAATGACGGGCAATGTTTGCCTAAGATCGCCTGACAATAAAATCAACGCACCACCAAACAACTCAGAGTTGTCTC
Source organism: Linnaemya vulpina (assembly GCA_963675445.1). Classification (NCBI taxonomy): domain Eukaryota; kingdom Metazoa; phylum Arthropoda; class Insecta; order Diptera; family Tachinidae; genus Linnaemya; species Linnaemya vulpina. The sequence goes on from OY776281.1 coordinate 30,949,085, forward strand.
GGAGATCTTTCATTGTTCTTTCCAAAGCTTCAACAGATTTCTTATTCGCGTACTCAAGTATATGACGTGGGCTGTGCATGGACCGTGTATCATATTTTGCACAACAACATCATATAATTCAGGATCACTTATTTGATCTGGAATTTCAGAACATATAACATTCTCAGCTTCATGCCATGTGATTTTATTCACCAACAATATTGAAATGTGAGCGTGTGACAAACCATGCTTTTGCCACTCCACAGAATACATCCAGAACTTCACTTCACCAAACACTTTAGATTTCACGCTAAAACCCATAAGCGCTTTCAATTTCTGTTTAAAAACACGGGAAGTGATATCATGGCGGTCGGTAAGACTTTGGCCAGCGAATAAATTATGTTTAATGTCACTCAATTACGGATTACACGTAAATATTATAAATAAATCTGGTCGACCGTAACGACGCACATAAGTAACGCACATATGTCGTGGGCCGTGCGTAATATATTTAAATATTTATGTTTTTAGTGTTGTATTTATATGTAATTTATTTCATAGATCTCCGAAGTTGTGATTTAGAAAATCTAAGTATATAAATTAAATTAATGTTTTGACCAAAATTTAATTGTAATGAACTTAAAAACGAACTGTATTTCAGCTTTTCAAAATATTAACTCAAATATTTCGAAATGATTACAGTGTTTATTAAATGGCTATAACTCATAAACCAATACACACACAGAAACTGTATTTACATAAAAACCATGGTATTGACGTCACCTTTCATATAAATTTTGCAGAAACAAAATCGGTTCACGCATTCCGGAGAACATCAATTACTAACACAACGCAACTTATTTTTATATATATAGATATATATATATATATATATATATATATTAAATTCAACGGGTTCGGCATGAAGATATGATTGGTGTCGGTTAATTTCACACTAAGGGCAGATTTCACATATTATACAGTGATACATAAAACAAATTACATAAACAAATTTTAATGTGTGGTACAGGGTATCATATACTTTCATCCCAATGTTTTCTTACAGATGATAAGCTACATGAACAACCTATACTCCAGACCCTGGGCAAAACAAAACACGAAAAATCTTATCCTGATATACCCAGGCGGCTACCGAGTCATTGACCACATCTCATAAACAGAATCTACATTAAGCAACAATCTACAGAAAACGACACTAACACAATTAGACATTTGCGTTCGAGCTCTCTAAGCTATTAAGCGTTTTCAACAAAAAAAAGGTAATCTCATGGGATGGCGCTCTGACCTCTGAAGTTTGTTTCGCTTAGTACGAACTCCGCAAGACCGCGCTCCAAAGTGCTACCAGCGATTCAAAATTCAGCTATCAGTTGCGTTCATCCTATGGCTACTAACAAAAAACTATTGGGCTGTTGTTATCATGTGTGGTTGGCATTCATGATTTATAAACCAAGACTAGCGGTTTTGACGCCATTTATGAGCGCCAAAACACTAATTTTTCGTTTGGGCGCCATTTATGAGCGCCAAACCACTAATTTTTCCCTAGCTCTCTTCACCGGTGAACACATCTCAGACGGTTTCAAACCTCTCTCTGGGTACGCTGCTCATAAAAAAAGTTTAAGAAAAAACAAAACTATAAACATTAAACTCTAACACAAAGACATATCACTGTAAACACTCTCCTTCTGCGCTTATGGTTCTTTTCATTTCAGACGGATGTTGTGCCCTACTTTGCCCTCCCGACCATGTCACAAGTTGGACCAAACGTAAATTCCTTGTGACCCCTAGAACCAACCGACATTTCCAACCTTATCTTACCTTCATGCCTTCCACTTATTCAAATTCCACTACCAATAGTTCATATTCTTTTCCATTCAGATTCAAATATACATAATTTTGGTTTTTATTTTCTACACAGCTAAGTCTTTACCTAATATAAATATTCTTATAATTTAAAATTGAAAACAAAGAAGAATTAAATCTTATTCTATACAACAACAAAAACTAGTTAAATATATACATATGTAAGGAACCTAAACACGATTAAATTTACAGAATTTGCAATTTTTATTTAAAGCTTAGATAATTTATTGGACCTTCTACGTTGCACAGATACCCTTTTTGCCTTTCTTCGCTCTGGTAAGTTTCGATTTAAAAAAATAATTGTTCTATATTATCTTTCTTTTTACAAATTTCTCTTGGCTAATACCCCTAACTCGAAGGAGCTCCCTAAAGTCTGATGGGTTCGATACGACCAATGTACGCGAAAAAAAGTATTTATGCTAACTTTAAATATGAAAATATATGCTGATACCTTTAAATTGTTTAAAAATGGCTGCCATCTAATGGGCAGTAGCTACGATTTAACTATTTTCGCGCGCGTCTAGGCAACTTTCAGGCTGAAATAAAAATTGCACTATGCAACATATAGTGACAAACATAAAAAAAATTTTTTTAATAAATCTTAAATCTTCGATATATATATATATATATATATATATATATATACATGGTATATATATGTATGTGTTATATCTTTTTATTTTTTTTTATGCTAACAATTTTCTTTTGTACGAAATTTTCTTTCTTTCTGTAATGTATTTTGATCCAATGATACGCGGATAAATGGTATAGTTTCGTTTTCCTTGATTATATTATGCCTGAATGATACGGCGGATGAAGGTAATTCTCTTCTTCTGGTATACTTTTTTCTCAAGTCGCCGTTGGAGCATTAAAATGGGATGGAGATTCTTCTCCTTTTTTTTTTTCTTTTTTGTTTTCTTATTTATTAACTTGTTACCTGGTTTCTTGGAGTCTTTATTTTGTATTTTCGTATTACCAGCTGAAATAGGATGCGCATCTTCTTACTCGTCCACCTGGATTTTTCTTGTCCACCAGCCACAGTAGTATCTGATGTTTTGGGGTGATTCCACTACAAATCTGGGTAATTATTCTTCCTTTTTTTCAATTTCATCCGCCCTTTCTTCCTTTTCAAACGTTAAATTTTTGGTTGGTGTAAATTTTCAAATCCGATTTTTATTTACTTTTTGATGCGCACACTTGAAGGAATTTTTTGGTATTGATTGTAAAAATCAAAACCAAATCAGCCATCTTTTATTTTGAAATAATTTTCCTGAATTTCTTCAGGATACTTATTTTCTCTCTACATAAAGAATGCTCTTTTGGAAATAGTGGTTTTCAAAATAACCGTTTCGATAGTACTTCGGGCACCCATGAATGAACATACCATCCCTGTGTTTGGTTGGTGTTATCATTCCATTTGGGATTGCGAATTCCATCCACACAGCTGAGCAGAAAATTGGAGCCATTTCCTATATTTATTTGGCAGAGTTGCACGCATATGACCACAAAATAATAATCTGTGCACATTACTAGGCCTAGAAATCATCGCAACATAACTCCGGGATCCATAAGTTTACTAATGGGGAACGGTGTGCGGGTTTTCGGCCTCCCAATGGGTAAGTACGTGGGGAACTCCCACACCCTGAATGTCTCTACCGCCGGGCTTTTATTAATTACTGAACACGTGTCGTCTTCTTGTGCAATCACTGTCTCCACTTCATCCTCGGAAACCTCACATCGCTTGAGAGTAACAGCCTACTGTTTAACTTTCACTAATGGAGAAAGGTCATAGTGGCAAACCCATATACCTAACATAAAGGACCCTTTTCTTAACTCGTTCTTGGTATCATTAACCAATCAGCACAAAGTGCAAACAACAAATCGAACGCCTACAAAATTGAGGCCAATTAAACTAAATGCTATCTACGTTATGTATCGTCAATTTCTTTTCTAATTTTCTTACTAATCTTTCATATATTTTCAGATTGGATTCTTTAAATCGTTCTCGGGTATCACTTCTATTCGTCTTTCCTCATCTTACATGGCTACTCTCGGATATTGAGTCATCTCTCAGGTCGCCTTTCTCCTCAGAGAAAGAAAACTGATAAGTTCTCTAAGCAATTGCCGAAAATTGGGAACGGTGCAATGCCTATTGATGACACTGGATTGATAACATTGCCAAATGATTTTTGCCGTTTCGCGCAGTCAAAAGAGGAATTGATTAAATGTGCTTCACTAACAAAGCACAACAATATACATGCCACGCATGGTTGAATGCCAGAGCGATTTTAGCGGCAAAGAACAAAGATGTTACTGAATTAAACATGACTATACAATCAAAGATTCCTGGCGAAGTGGTGTTATACAAGTCTATCGATACTGTTGCCAATGAAGGAGATGTTGTGAATTATCGAACAGAATTTTTGAATTCGTTGGACTTACCAGGATTGCCTTCGCATAATCTCCAATAGAAAGTTGGAGCCACTATTATTATGCTTCGTAATATCATTCAACCCCGTTTGTGTAATGGAACAAGACATGCTATTAAAAGGTTGATGGCTTATGTAATTGAAACTACTATTTTAACTGGAAAATTAAAAGGCGAAGACGTATCCCAATGATGCCGTCTGATATACCATTTGAATTTAAATGACTTTAGTTTACTGTTCGCCTTGCGTTTGCGATTACCATTAATAAGGCGCAAGGCCAATCTTTAGAAATTTGTAGACTGAATTTAGTGTATCCAGTTTTCTCACATTGACAGTTGTATGTAGTCTGTTCGCGCGTTGGCAAACTATCGGTTTTGTATATTTACACCGAAATGGAAAAACAACAAATGTTGTTTGCCACAGAGCATTACAATAAAGGCAGTTTATCACTGATTAAAATGAATTCGAATTAATTTTTTTATTTTCTTTTTTGCACTACGAAGTGTGCAGGGGGTTCGCTAGTATATATATATATATATATATATATATATATACATATATATATATATATATTGAATCCAACGTACATTTATACGTTTTTAAAGTTTTTTTTTTAAATAGCATTTAGGAATTTGTTAGTACGTAAGAAAATTAAACTACTCACATTTGTATTTGTAATTTTTTTTTTTGGTTGTTGTTTTCCCCGATTCGTATAGTAGCATTATAATTTATTATACAAATATACGGCCTTTCCAATTTTTCAGTGAGGTAAAATATCCGTTGTTCAAGAAACCGTTTTTTTTGTCAGGTAATGTCCAAAAGTCCTTCTGAGGTAAGGGATAGAAAAAGAGGCCCAGTTTGACTTGAATAGGTCTACCCCGCTAGAATTTGGCAAGGCGAATAAAACTAATACACCGAATCAAAAAGCCAATATGGACCTAGCCTACGAGAAAATCGCCGAAAGATATAATAAAAGAGCCCGGAAAGTAAAGTTTTTGCCTGGACAAGAAGTATATCGAAGAAACATGATACAGAGTAATTTTGCGAAATATATAAATGCAAAGTTTTGCCGAAAGTTTTTAAAATGCACGGTGGTTCGACCGGTCGGTAATAACCTGTACGAGTTAGAGACTCTCGAAAAGAAAACGTTAGGGGTACATCACGAAAAAGATATAAAAGTCTAAATCGCTAAAACCTAAATTTATATCGCGCAAGAAATTGAGTGCAATAGTAGGACGTAGTTGAATGATTATTTTTTTTATTATATAATAAAATTTCTGTTTTGTCCCACTTTTCTTAATTTCAAATAACTCTGTGATAATAGTCTCTATAAACATCTGACGATAGTCCCTAATAGTACCTGATAGACTGATAATATAGAATCAATAATTACTTTTACATACCACCATTCCTTGTGCAAAATTAGATATAAGTAGACCTCCCGTAATCCTGTGATATTTACAGAGTGATGTCCCCTTTGTGTTAGTATTAGTTGACAAATCTGAAAGATAATAAAAAGGGCACAAAGTACACTCTTAATTTTGCAGGAATATAACATTTACTTCCCGTAAGACAATAGAATCTCAGTCCAACGAATTCAAAAATTCTGTTCGATAATTCACAACATCTCCTTCATTGGCAACAGTATCGATAGACTTGTATAACACCACTTCGCCAGGAATCTTTGATTGTATAGTCATGTTTAATTCAGTAACATCTTTGTTCTTTGCCGCTAAAATCGCTCTGGCATTCAACCATGCGTGGCATGTATATTGTTGTGCTTTGTTAGTGAAGCACATTTAATCAATTCCTCTTTTGACTGCGCGAAACGGCAAAAATCATTTGGCAATGTTATCAATCCAGTGTCATCAATAGGCATTGCACCGTTCCCAATTTTCGGCAATTGCTTAGAGAACTTATCAGCAGATGGATCATTCTGCAACTGAACACGAACGTTGATAGTGAGTTTCGATATTTTAACAAATCTCCATAAATATAAAGATCGGATAATTTCATCGGCAGCTGCCGATATAGGAATGACGGGCAATGTTTGCCTAAAATCGCCTGACAATAAAATCAACGCACCACCAAACAACTCAGAGTTGTCTCGGAGATCTTTCATTGTTCTTTCCAAAGCTTCAACAGATTTCTTATTCGCGTACTCAAGTATATGACGTGGGCTGTGCATGGACCGTGTATCATATTTTGCACAACAACATCATATAATTCAGGATCACTTATTTGATCTGGAATTTCAGAACATATAACATTCTCACCTTCATGCCATGTGATTTTATTCACCAACAATATTGAAATGTGAGCGTGTGACAAACCATGCTTTTGCCACTCCACAGAATACATCCAGAACTTCACTTCACCAAACACTTTAGATTTCACGCTAAAACCCATAAGCGCTTTCAATTTCTGTTTAAAAACACGGGAAGTGATATCATGGCGGTCGGTAAGACTTTGGCCAGCGAATAAATTATGTTTAATGTCACTCAATTGCGGATTACACGTAAATATTATAAATAAATCTGGTCGACCGTAACGACGCACATAAGTAACGCACATATGTCGTGGGCCGTGCGTAATATATTTAAATATTTATGTTTTTAGTGTTGTATTTATATGTAATTTATTTCATAGATCTCCGAAGTTGTGATTTAGAAAATCTAAGTATATAAATTAAATTAATGTTTTGACCAAAATTTAATTGTAATGAACTTAAAAACAAACTGTATTTCAGCTTTTCAAAATATTAACTCAAATATTTCGAAATGATTACAGTGTTTATTAAATGGCTATAACTCATAAACCAATACACACACAGAAACTGTATTTACATAAAAACCATGGTATTGACGTCACCTTTCATATAAATTTTGCAGAAACAAAATCGGTTCACGCATTCCGGAGAACATCAATTACTAACACAACGCAACTTATTTTTATATATATAGATATATATATATATATATATATATATATATATTAAATTCAACGGGTTCGGCATGAAGATATGATTGGTGTCGGTTAATTTCACACTAAGGGCAGATTTCACATATTATACAGTGATACATAAAACAAATTACATAAACAAATTTTAATGTGTGGTACAGGGTATCATATACTTTCATCCCAATGTTTTCTTACAGATGATAAGCTACATGAACAACCTATACTCCAGACCCTGGGCAAAACAAAACACGAAAAATCTTATCCTGATATACCCAGGCGGCTACCGAGTCATTGACCACATCTCATAAACAGAATCTACATTAAACAACAATCTACAGAAAACGACACTAACACAATTAGACATTTGCGTTCGAGCTCTCTAAGCTATTAAGCGTTTTCAACAAAAAAAAGGTAATCTCATGGGATGGCGCTCTGACCTCTGAAGTTTGTTTCGCTTAGTACTAACTCCGCAAGACCGCGCTCCAAAGTGCTACCAGCGATTCAAAATTCAGCTATCAGTTGCGTTCATCCTATGGCTACTAACAAAAAACTATTGGGCTGTTGTTATCATGTGTGGTTGGCATTCATGATTTATAAGCCAAGACTAGCGGTTTTGACGCCATTTATGAGCGCCAAAACACTAATTTTTCGTTTGGGCGCCATTTATGAGCGCCAAACCACTAATTTTTCCCTAGCTCTCTTCACCGGTGAACACATCTCAGACGGTTTCAACCCTCTCTCTGGGTACGCTGCTCATAAAAAAAGTTTAAGAAAAAACAAAACTATAAACATTAAACTCTAACACAAAGACATATCACTGTAAACACTCTCCTTCTGCGCTTATGGTTCTTTTCATTTCAGACGGATGTTGTGCCCTACTTTGCCCTCCCGACCATGTCACAAGTTGGACCAAACGTAAATTCCTTGTGACCCCTAGAACCAGTCGACATTTCCAACCTTATCTTACCTTCATGCCTTCCCCTTATTCAAATTCCACTACCAATAGCTCATATTCTTTTCCATTCAGATTCAAATATACATAATTTTGGTTTTTATTTTCTACACAGCTAAGTCTTTAACTAATATAAATATTTTTATAATTTAAAATTGAAAACAAAGAAGAATTAAATCTTATTCTATACAACAAAAAAAAAACTAATTAAATATATACATATGTTAGGAACCTAAACACGATTAAATTTACAGAATTTACAATTTTTATATAAACCTTAGACCTTTTACGTTGCACAGATACCCTTTTTGCCTTTCTTTGCTCTGGTAAGTTTCGATTTAAAAAAAAAACTGTTTTATATTATCTTTCTTTTTATAAATTTCTCTTGGCTAATACCCCTAACTCGAAGGAGTTCCCCAAAGTCTGATGGGTTCAATGCCACCAATGTACGCGAAACACAGTATTTATGCCAATTTTAAATATGAAAAAATATGCTACCTTTAAATTTTTTTTAAAATGGCTGCCATCTAATGGGCAGTAGCTACGATTTAACTATTTTTGCGCGCGTCTAGGCGACTTTCAGGCTAAAATGAAAATTGTACTATGCAACATATAGTGACAAACACAATAAAAATTTTTTTAATAAAACTTAAATCTATGATATATATATACATATATATATATATATATATATATATATATATATATATATATATACATGGTATTATATAATATCAAAAAAAAATGTATGTACGTATTATTTCTTTTTGTTTTTTCTTATGCTAACAATTTTCTCTTTTCTTTTGTACGAAATTTTCTTTCTTTCTTTAATGTATTCTGATCCAATGATACGCGGATAAATAGTATAGTTTCGTTTTCCTTGATTATATTATGCCTGAATGATACGGCGGATAAAGGTAATTCTTTTCTTCTGGTATACTTTTTTCTCAAGTCTCCGTTGGAGCATTAAAATGGGATGGAGATTCTTCCCCTTTTTTTCTTACTTTTTGTTTTCTTATCTATTAACTTGTTACCTGGTTTCTTGGAGTCTTTATTTTGTATTTTCGTATTACCAGCTGAAATAGGGTGGCGCACCTTCTTACTCTTCCGCCTGGATTTTTCTTGTCCACCAGCCACAGTAGTATCTGATGTTTTGGGGTGATTCCACTACAAATCTGGGTAATTATTCTTCCTTTTTTTCAATTTTATCCGCACTTTCTTCCTTTTTAAATTTTTGGTTGGTGTAAATTTTAAAATCCGATTTTTATTTATTGATAAAATCAAAACCAAATCAGCCATCTTTTATTTTGAAATAATTTTCCTGAATTTCTTCAGGATACTTATTTTCTCTCTACATAAAGAATGCTCTTTTGGAAATAGTGGTTTTCAAAATAACCGTTTCGACAGTACTTCGCGCACCCATGAATGAACATGCCATCCCTGTGTTTGGTTGGTGTTATCATTCCATTTGGGATTGCGAATTCCATCCACACAGCTGAGCAGAAAATTGGCAGCCATTTCCTATATTTATTTGGCAGAGTTGCACGCATATCACCATAAAATAATAATCTGTGCACATTACTAGGCCTAGAAATCATCGCAACAGTAATACGAGGGAAAAAAATTTTTACGATAAGGGGAATTTTACATAAATGTGAATATATTTCACGGTTGTTATTCTCAATTGAATTACACATCATAAAGGGAACACTTTTCATGGGAAAACTTACACACGATTGCAATTTTGGGGAATGGGAAAAAATTCCGAGTGAATAAATGTTTATGATAGGGGTGAATGTCTATTAGTAATGATATTTTTTGGAAAGAATTTATTGAACAATATAAAGTTTTTCCGAAATTGTGGCAGAAAAAATTCAGATATATCACAATAAGCAATTAAAAATTATTGTGTACACTAAATCAAGTATTATTTTCGTTTTCTTCCTCTTGTAATTGTATTTCATTGATAACAATCGCCGGTACAATTTTCCGCTTCATTGACATGCTTAAGGCCCCATTAGCCAGACGCTGAAATCGCAAACGCAAATGCAGCGCAAATGCTAACGCAGCTCCGCTTATAGAATGCTTAAAAACGCACCATATGTTTTTACAGAAAAAAATTTTTTATGTACATACAACAAATTGTAGCGTTTAAAGTTATTTTGAGTAGTAATATTCAAAAACAAGATATGTATATTGTAAAATGGATATGGAAAATATGTTTATTCGTTAAAATTTTTACGTTTGTGCAAAATGACACAGAATACTGTATAGCCTGTGGTGTTTTCATTGCCCTAGTATACACGAGCACATTTTTAGTCCGCACAATTTTTGTTCCCTTCAAAACACACGGGATGAATTCTTCTGGCATAAAATTGTATACGTATACATAGCTTTGAGTGTGTTAGTATTTCTTTGTTCATTTGGTGTTATTTTTCGTTCGTTTTGAAACAAAATTAGCGGATAAGTGATGAGAAATGGGCAATAATCTTATAGCCCTATTACACTGACGTACATGTCGGCCGACATTCTGGACGGCGAAGTTTACGTTTTGGTATTACACTATCGAACGCCGATGGCGTACTTCATTATACACAAATTTTTGAAGCGAAAGCATGGCAATCACAGAAAACACAGAAAACTCAAAAGTGACAGTTCAATTTGGCCCGTATCAGCTTTTGCCTAACGATAGTGCAAACGAGTACAAAATATGTATACGCAAAGCTGAAATAATATGTTAGAAGAAATGGCTATATATGGTCATCTCTAAACATATGTTTTACAATTTACGCAAATAAGGGGGGTTGAAAATTCAACAAAAATTTCGGTTAATTAAAAAATTGTAAAATAAATAATAAAAATAAGTGTTGAGTGATTAAGAGACAGTATTAAACTGTTTATAAACATTAAAAGAATATATCAAAAGTCCTAATTTGTGGCTGGCGGTCAATACCGTAAGAAATCCACATAAAAATGAGCCAAGATTCCCAAAGGATTGAAATTCTTGTAAATTAGTTTTGTTTTTAATTTTTATTAATTTTAGTGCTCAGAAAAGTAATTGTTAATGGCTTAAGAACTGTTAAATGTTTTTAAAATATAAATCGTCGCACTGATCATCACGTAATCAACCTGGATACATATATTAAATGGGACTATGGGAGGCGAAACAAGTGCTTAGTGCATGCTAATAGATGGCTAAGCCGCTAAAAAGGCATGCTCAGAGACGTAATGAGAACCTTAAACTATAAATTAAGCCGGGAATGAGAGTTTCATTGAAGTCACAGAAGATCGCATCAAAAAAATCAATTTCTAATCAGAGGTACGACTTAAGTTGAACTGCTGCAACAAAATTGGAAATTCCACAGACTTAGAAGAAGGCGGTAGGTACGTATTATTTATTTTTAGCAAAAGTTATGCTTACAATAGATCCTTTATAAAATTTACTTATATACAATTTACTATTCCATATGTTTCCGTACTAGGCTTGCGTTGACTTCAATGAGCATTTGCACAAAACTACTGATAATTTCCAACAGATCCGTGTGCCTATTCTACACCCCGATGTTACTGTAGCTTCGAATCCTTCATGTTTCCCAGTCCTTCTAAATATATTATTTTTTAACTGATAATTTGCTGTATAGATGTAAAGGTATTTATGTTTGTCAACATATTTATTTATTTAAAACAAATAAGAACAATTTTCTTTTATCGTTTATGAAATAGTGTTTTTCCAACCTGAGCGCCTTTGTCAATTTTAGTGGCAAATAAGAAAATTGGAAACCAACATTATGAAAATAAATTTTTGGTTATAGCACAAGTCATGGAAAACCTGCTGAATGAATGATAGACTGTTTCATAACTTGCATAAAGATCTAAAAGCAATTGGTGAACTGCATATCAGAGAAACGAAAGGATTGTATAGGAATAAGCAAGAGTGTATATAATGTAAGTATTATTCTGTTATAAAAAATGTGAAACTAATAAATGTAGTCTCTATCAGATTAATGGTTTGTTAAACCTAATTTAAAAGTATTAATCGAAATTTCTATATTTCTTTTAGGGTCACACTGTCTACAAAGAATTCGCTAAAGAAAAAGGTTATTGGAAACAAATCTGAAAGTAGCTGGAAAACATTAGAGTCGAAAATTGTTAAAGTAAATGCAATTGTGATGGTTTTAAGATTCAAAATTTATACGTATTAAAAAATATTGATAAACACCATGCAGTAATGTTCTTAAATTTATTTTACTCTCAATAAAAATTCAAGTTCTTTAAAATGTACTACTAAATTTTATATATTTATTAACAAATCTTATTGATATTGTGTAGGTTTCCACACTACCATAGAGGTACTACACTCAGTGCGTTGCCAATTTTTTTAAATGGCTGGCTTCCCCAATAGGCCTAAACCATTTTTTTCTCAACATGTTCCGGGACAAAAAGCAAAGCCATATATCCTACATAAAAGCACACGAACTTAGAGTTTTACCATATGTTCCGATACAAACATTCATATAAATTATTTTTCTCTCACTTTAATTAATTTAAAAACACACTTACATATTCTTTTTACCATTTTTATATTCACTTGATCACGGGTGGAAAGGAGGAATAACTTCACCGCACTAATATCACTATTTTATATTATACACATCACACAAAATATACGTCGTATAATTCGGAAACAAATTCCTAATTCTCTATACCATTTGCATATCGTTGGCTCCTGAAAAATAAAAGTGTTTTAGATATTATTAAATTTATATATGTATAAGAAAAATTTACTTACATATTTTTGCTGCTACCACCACAGATTTTTTTGCTTCTGTGTGCTTTTTTGGCATTTCACACAATTGGTAATTCGTGGACGAAAGAGTAGATAATGTTTCACCCATAAATTACCAATTTCAAGCACTAAATCTTACGATAATTTAATTATTTTAAATTTTTCACCAATAATCCTGCCAAGAAATTTTAACTTTTTGTAAACAAAAATATGTCATTTTCTATCGACAAGAAAAAGAAAAGAGACAGCAATCAAAGAAATTTGCTGTTCCTCTCGCAACATCGGTCGAAAACATTACCACTACATACACAGTTGTCATGTCTAATTAGTTTATGATGGCAATGAAGCGGAAAGTTGTATTAGAGCTGTACGGCTCCTGAATGAATTAATTCAATTGAATCATTCAGTCAATTGAGCGAGGTGAATCTTTCATTCAATTGAGCGTTTTTAGCTCAGTTGATTCATTAGATCTATCTCTTTCAGTTGCTCTTTTCAGTGATGTTTCAGTTTGTATGTCAAAATCCATACGAAAAAAATTAATTAATTCACACACATGTGCTAATGCATACAGGGATGTAGTGCTCTTTACATATAGAGTTGCCAGCTACTGAAACAACTGAGCTATTGAATGAACTGAGCTAGTGAAACAACTGAGTTGCTGAATAAACTGAAGTACTTAAATAACTGAACGAACTGAATTAATTAATTCAGTTAAGTGAGCGGAGCTAAAAAGAACGCTCACTCAAAAGAGCTGTTTTGTACAGCTCTGATGGTTATCAATTGAATACAATTACAAGAGGACGAAAACTAAGATAAAATTTAATTTATTGTACCCAATAATATTTAATTGCATATTATGATATCAATCTGATGTTTTTTTTACACAATTGCGGTAGGTCTTTATATAATTCAATTAATTCTTCCCACAAACTAACGTTACTGAAAGACATATATTTTGCAACTTTCCGATCAACGCACAGCAACGTCAACGGCAACGGCCACAAGTGAACTGAATTTTTAAATGAAGTACGACCTACACGTTATTACACCAGTATGTTGGTACGCCACGAACATCAGAAAATCAAAAATTTTTTAAAACCGACCAACATGTCTCACGACATGCTATTACACCAGGAGATTTGGTACATTGGCGAGCATGTTAGCTAACATGTACGCCAGTGTAATAGCCCTATAATGCAGGTTTGAAGCTGGATGAAAAAATGTGCCACGCAAAAACCACTCCCCTCACCGAAAATGCCAACAAACTGCCATGTTATGCCAGCATAATTATGCCCGTGTATACTAGCGCATTTAAAAACAAAATATCAAAACAGCTGCTTGAAACAGTGATAGCACTTTCCTTTTTGCGTTTGTACAGAAAACGTACGAAATTGTATAATTGGCACAATATTGTTACAAAGATTAGAAATAGATTTAAATAAAACGACAATGTGGCTATATGTACTTGGCAGCACTGGCAATATTATCTATAGTTGTCAAAATGTTACAAACACTATATAGATAATATTCAAATTAACGGAAATGGAATACTCCAGAATATACAAGATCATTCAAGGCTGTGCCAATATACACAGCCATATACACGTAGAAGAAACAAAACCACACACTCATTCACAAACCACTCATAGTTACCATAGGCAAAACACACAGAACACTCATACATTCATACACACATAGTTACCATAAGCAAACCAAACAAGTCAGCATTGTCATACAAACACACACATGCCAAGTAAAATACAACCACCATACCCAGAACTTTCGCGAGGTTACCAGACGACGTCATTTTTGCTATATAAAGGCGCTGCCAGAACTCAGCGATAATCAGTGTGATATCAGACATAGACGTGTTAACATCGCTAAGTGTTGAGTAGTACAAGTACTCGTGTAAATAAAGTAATAAATAAAATGTTGCCGCATTATATTTCTAAATTAATTTGTCCGTGTTTTAATTTGATGCAATAAAACGAATCCTTGAAGGATAAGTAATAAAACCGTTTTTACGAAAAGGTCTAAAAACGTAACAATTGGTGTCAGAAGTGTGATTGCAAAAATAATTAAAAGGACATTGCAATTTAAAAATAAAAAGGACATTATAAAATTAAAATAAATAATCATGAAATTTGATGAGCTAAAAGTTGAACAGCTGAAAAAGGAGCTCAGTAAGCTGGAAATGCCAACTACAGGTAACAAGGCTGAACTGCAATAGAGGCTGATAGATGAGTTTAAGAATCGCGGCATGGACATCGGGACATACGAGTTTGAGGACAAAGATGATGTGCAGGTATGCCCTCCTGCCACGACCAGCAGCATGGACATAAATTCAATGTTCGCTGCTATGATGATCCAAATAAAACAGAACTCTCAGCAGATGCAGGAAAAGCTTGTAGCCGAAATAAGTGAGATAAAACAAAACTCTCAGCAGATGCATGAGGCATCAAGGATCAGCAGTGACAAGCTTGTAGCCGAAATAAGTGAAATAAAACAAAACTCTGAGCAGATGCAGGACAAGCTTGTTGCCGAAATAACTGAAATAAAATAGAACTCTCAGCAGATGCAGGAAAAGCTTGTAGCCGAAATACAGGAGTCAAATAAAGCCACGAACGAGACCCTCGTAGAGGTTTCTGAAGCCATTAACAGGAGGGTGGATGCTATTGAGAATAAATTCTCAGAGCTGGAGGAGCATGCAAAGGAGTTCGAAGAGAAATTGCATGCTCTAGAGGACAAAATGCATAACCTGGAGTGTAGTGGCGGGCCAGTACGAGCAGTTGCGGAAGTTTCTGCGCGGATAAAAGCGCCATGCTTCGACGGCAGCGTACCATTAGGCATCTTCAAATTCCAGTTTGAGACGGTGGCTAGCAGAAATGGATGGGATGCTGAAGAAAAGGCCATAGAGTTGATCTTGTCCTTAAAGGGTACAGCCGCAGAGGTACTTGAGACGGTGCCAGTAAGCTGCAGAAACAACTATAATGAAATAATGGCAGCATTGCAGCGCAAGTATGGTGGTGAGCACAAGCGCGATTTATACAGAATGGAATTGCGATGTAGAATTCAGAAGCCTAACGAATCTCTACAAGATTTCGCAATGGAAATCGAGCGTTTAGTGCAGCTCACATATCCAGGCGAGAGTCACCCGTTCCTGGACCATTTTAAAACTGAGGCTTTCGTTAACGGCATTCGCGACTCTTATGTTAAACTGGCGGTGTGCGCTACGCAGAAATCCACTTTCGCTGAAACTGTGTCATTTGCGCTGGCTCAAGAAACTGCCAGGATGGTTTTCAAGCCACAGATATGTAAAGTGCGGAATGTGGAGGTTTTGTCTGAGGAGGATAACAACCTAGTGGCTAGCGTTAAGGAGGCAATGCGACAACTGCTGGCAAAGAAGGCTATCAAAGAAAAGCCTAAGTGCTTTAACTGCGGAAAAACCGGTCATTTTCAGCGCAGCTGCAAAGCACAAAGGAAGAGAGATAGATCTGTTTCGCCACCAAGAAACAGCAAACGGGTGAACCAAACAACATCCCAAGAGTCCCGTTAAACTAAAACGAGCTAGCACTAAGGGGCAAGAGCTAGCTCTCACAACGAGGGCCCCACAATCTCCATATCAGTGATGCAGCAGAAAAACAGCAACCTCACTGCGTCCAGGACACATCAACGGGGAAAAGCACGTACTTACCATAGACACAGGGGCATCGCAGTCAATAATAAGGCCCGATATAGTAAAGGGGAAATGCCAGCGGTTAAGCAATATTCGGCTACGTACAGCTACTGGAGAGCCTGCCACTGTCTATGGTAAGATTGAAGTGAAGGTGACTATAGCCAACATCAGCGTGAGACATGTGTTTATTGTTGCCGATATTGTCGATGAGGTTATTATTGGAGCCGATTTTATGATTAATCACGGCATTAATCTACATATGGGACAACAGCTGATGATTTGGCGTAATGTGGAAATACCCCTTGATGTTGGATATGACAAGAAACCGCAAGTAACAAGAGTATTTGCTATTGAGAGTCAGACAATACCGCCGCAGTCTGAAACAGTCATATGGGCGCGGATGAAGGGAGATTGTGAGGACAATCGGTTGTGGGTTGTAGAACCGGCAGATCTAAAGAGAGAGCTTATAACAGCGAAAGCTCTAGTGAAAACTAGTGAAGGAGGAATAGTCCCTATAAGAGTGCTTAACTTGTCAGACCATGAAAAAGTCATCAAAGAAAATTCCGATGTTGGCCAGTGTACTCCAGCAGAGGCAATAATAAACTGCGAGAGGAAGATAGAGCCTACTAATTTTTCCGCAAAAGAACGTGAACAATTTGAGGAATACGTAGAGAAATGGGTAGCAGGTCTATCAGCGACAGATAAAAATAAAGCCAAGCAGTTACTAAAAAGGCATGCCAGTATCTTCGCCATGGGAAGCCAAAGCCAGGGTAGAACTGCATTGGTTAAACATGAAATTAACACAGGCGAAGCTAGGCCGATTAAACAGCCACCCAGAAGCGTACCACTAGCAAAGCGAGATAAAGTAAAAGAACTTGTAAGTGAAATGGAGCGTGATGGTGTAATTGAGCCATCTTCTGGTCCTTGGAGTTCACCTGTAGTCTTAGTTAAAAAGAAAGATGGCAGTACTAGATTCTGCGTAGACTACAGGAAGCTCAATGACATAACCAAAAAGGACAGTTATCCGCTCCCCAGGATCGATGACACTTTGGACACGCTAGCTGGTACCAAATGGTTCTCTACACTGGACTTGCGAAGCGGATATTGGCAAGTGGAGATCGCAGAGAAAGACAAGGAGAAAACTGCCTTCAGTGTCGGAAACGGATTATGGCAGTTCAAAGTCATGCCATTTGGTCTCTGCAATGCTCCGGCCACATTTGAACGCCTAATGGAGAAGGTACTGATAGGACTTCACTGGAAGACATGCTTGGTATATCTCGATGACATAATCGTGATGGGGAAAACTTTTGATGAACACCTCAAAAACATGGCAGAAGTTCTTGAACGAATATCATCAGCTGGATTGAAACTCAGCTTGAAGAAATGTGCATTGTTCCAGAAAGAAGTAAAATATTTGGGGCATCGTGTTACAGCAGACGGAATCTCAGCAGATGAAGATAAAATAAAAGCAGTAAGGGACTGGCATCAACCTAAAAATCTTCATGAATTGCGCAGCTTTTTGGGCCTTTGCACATACTACAGACGTTTTGTGCCGAATTTTGCCAGTGTAGCTTCAAGCTTGCATGAGCTGACAAAGAAGTCAAGACCATACCATTGGGGCGAGCCACAGGAAAAATCCTTCCAGAAACTCAAAGAATTATTATGTACGTCACCAGTGCTAGCGTATCCCATAGCTGGAGAAAAATGTATGCTGGATACTGATGCGAGCGGCTATGGCATAGGGGGTGTGCTATCCCAAGTAGTAAATGGCACTGAGAAGGTCATAGGGTACTATAGCCGTGTACTCTCAAAACCTGAGAGGAACTACTGTGTGACACGACGTGAGCTTCTGGCGGTATTGGAATGCATTAAACATTACCTTAAGTACCTGTATGGTCAACACTTTACATTAAGGACCGATCATTCTGCACTGAGATGGCTATTGCAGTTTAAAAATCCTGAAGGGCAACTGGCAAGGTGGATTGAGCGCCTGCAGAGCTACGACTTCAGCATTGAGCATAGAAGGGGCACAAAGCATAACAATGCGGATGCTCTTTCGAGAAGACCGTGCTGTTTAGAGTGTAAACATTGTGTTAGAACCGAGCAAAAGGAAGGCGTTGTGGATGTTCGGCTAATGCACATCGGCCCTGATGAAGAATGGTCAGCGGCACAGAGGGACGACGATATACTAAGGAAAATTATAGCGGCCAAAGAAGAGGACAGACGACCATCCCGGAATGAAATTTCGGCAGAAAGCCCACTCGCCAAATCTTATTGGGCTCAGTGGAACAGCCTTAAGGTAATAAAAGGGTGTTTATACCGCGTATGGGAAAGTGTATATGGCAAAACAACTTCAAATTTAATAGTTGTGCCATACTCCAAGATAAGTAAAGTATTACAGGAGTTTCATAATGGACCCAGTGGCGGTCATCTTGGAGTAACAAAAACACTTGAGAAACTGAAGCAGCGATTTTATTGGGTTGGATGTCAACAAGCCGTAGCTGACTGTTGCTATCCAGTGCCCACAGTACATAGCAGCCAAAGGCCCAGTAAGAAGAAGCCGGGGACAGCTGCAACAATACATCTCAAGAGCACCATTCGAGCGGATCGCAATGGATGTAGCAGGTCCCTTTCCCGTCACCGAAGCCGGACATCGTTATGTACTTGTGGTAATGGACTATTTCAGTAAATGGCCAGAGGTATATGCTATACCTAACCAGGAAGCAAAGACAATTGTAAATGCTTTCGTCAATAACTGGGTATGTCGCTATGGTGTCCCAATAGAATTACATTCCGACCAAGGAAGGAATTTCGAGTCTGCCATATTCAGGGAAATGTGCGAGTTGTATGGGATAAAGAAAACCAGAACGACGCCGCT
>OY776281.1:30973626-30981126 GCA_963675445.1 Linnaemya vulpina
ATAAAATATATAATATATATATATATATATATATATATATATATATACATACATATATATATATATATATATATATATATATATATATGAACAAATATACATCCCGTATCATTCTCCGATTTTTATGAAATTTTTATCACCGGTGGTACTCTTAAATCTAAGAATTGTAGAACGGACGCTCTTAGTTTGGGAGTTATGGGCCTCTAAAGTTCAAACATATATGTGCCTATAACAACCTTTATATAACTGCTACATAGTTGATATGGATATCGTAAAGAAAGGTCTTGTAAATACCTGTCAAACGGTATATAACAACCTGTGGTTGTGCTGATTTGGAAAGTGTAGCGCTTAAAAATTAATTTTTTTGTATTGATTTTTTTTACAAACGTACCTTTAATTCGAAAAGGGGTCTATCTAACGGTTTTTATTATATAGTAAAATAGATAGAAGACATTCACACCTTTCATTTGACATCTTTATCATAAATATCTGATAAGGAATGAAGACACTACAGAGGAATTAAAACCTAAAAGTTGATAGTTATTTTTTCATAGAACTACACATATTAAGTATACAAAAATATACAATGGGTGTAACACAAAAATTTTTAAAATTTTTCTTGTGATAATAATGGACTACAAATCTAGTACTGCCGCGCTGTAAGATTTTTTTCCTCATAGTATTTCGTACCACAACCAGCTCTGATAAATATTTTTACCGAAAATAATTTGTATGTTTTTTTTTTTTATATTACTGCAAGATTTTCTGCATTGCCGGCCTCCGGCAGGACTTAAGCATTTTCTCCTCTATGTATGTCGAACAGTGGCTTTGCTGAGTAAAGATTTTCTGCATTGCCGGCCTCTGGCCGGGCTTAAGCATTTTCTCCTCTATGTATGTCGAACAGTGGCTTCGCTGAGGAAAGATGTTTTGCATTGCCGGCCTCCGGCCGGGCTTAAGGATTTTCTTCCCCATGGTATTTCGCACCACATTCTACCTTAAAAATTTTTTTTATCTAAAATAATTTTTATGTTTTTCTGTTTTATATATTAATTAATTTTAATTTTTTCAGTTAATTGTACATGTATGTATATGTCTTAAAACTTTGTAAATTCTACTTACTAACTATTTTCATAAAAACTATATTATATTTAGAATATTTGGTATATTAAACTAAAATTTTCATCTAGCTATGTAATTAGTTTGGCGGGTTTAAGAGGTTATAAAGCATGCCCGTAAAATTTAAAAATTTAAGGAATGGGTCTTGCTTGCTAGCTCTACACCACCTTAAAAATACAAATTTTTGGACATATCCATCGTAAATGGCCTTCCTCCGGTTGCATTCCGGAATGGACCTTTTTAAATGGCGCCATAACCTCTCTATGGTATTGGTGTGTTGACCGGATCGCTCATCTCTGAAAGATACACTGTGATTCACCTTGTGGTGAATGTATCCTTCTTCCGATAAAGTATCGTACGCCTAATAATAGAAAAAAATATTTAAAACGATAAATGGAAAAAGGTATACTTATACAAAAAATATATTCATACCTTCCAGCAATCGGAAACGATTATGGACCCCGCTCTGACATATCTTCTTATTAGGGGTACCAAAACTTCACGGGATCTACTTTCTACGGGAATCATAAATGACTTCCCTGTCTCCCGTTCTACCCCACCAAATATCCACTGACCATCAACACGATGTCCTCTATGATATTTCCTTCTCCCCAATTTGGTTTCATCGATTTCTACAACTATATTTGGTCCTCCAAACACCAAATTGGTTTGGAAAGATCGAAATACACATACCTCTCGACAAAAGGAGTTAAAATCGACCGCCGTTTTTAATGAAATGGATATTTCAGTATTAATAAAGTTCAATTTTATTTTTGATCGTTGAGGCGAACGGACGCGAAAAGAAAGCTCTGCAAGTTAAAGTGTATTTAATTTGTATAACGCGAATAAAAAAATCTAATTATATAAAAAGTGTAGTGTGCACCCTGTTTTACATGAAACATGGTAAGGCAGTGCAGTAAGTGGCAACCTCTTAACATCAGCTGTTTAACACCAGCTGTTGGCGATCAGCTGATAATACGGGGACACTACTGGAAGATGAGGAAAAATGGCAGCTGTTTGTTTTGGCGGGAAGAAATGGATTAGGGAATGTGAGGAATTTCAGGAATCCGTTTTGAACGGGGGTTTTTTGTTTGGCCCGGGATATAAAAGGAAGGTTTTGTTTTTGAGAAAGAAAAAAAAAAAAAAAAAAAAAAAAAACCGAGAAAACGGTGTCGAGAAAAAAAAATATTTGTGGAATAGTTACAAAAAAAAAGTTTGATAAAGTGGATTAACAGAAATTTTTGAGATAAACCTTAAATTAGAAAAAAAAACATAAAATTTTTGAAATCGAACAGACAGAAAAAATTAAAAAAGGTGCAAACAGAAAAAATACATAACAAAACAATTTGAACTCAATACTCAGAGAGAAAAACATTAGAGACCTGTAATACATTTAAAGAAGAAAAACAATTAATACCAATAAACACCGGAAAAAGAAAAACAGACCAAAACTGTGCAAACCACAAAATATAGAAACCAGACATAAAATACATATAAAGAAAAGGAACCAGTGTGAACCTGATATACCTACTTCACAAAGAAACCACCATATATCCGCTGCATATATTAGTCGAGAAGAGGGAAAACCGTACCAATCCCTGGGAAAGGAAGGAGGGTCTTCTCCAGCATCCGCTATTGTACCAGAAGATTGTCTAACACCAAAATTATATATTGTCAGGTACCCGGACAAAAGAAACACTACTGACTCGACAGACATGTTTAGTTAGATTACTTTATTTATTTTTATTATTTTTAGTTATTTCATTATTTTTGTTATATTTATCATTAGTTATATTTCCTTTTTATTGTATTTGATTTTTTTCATATATATATTTATATGCAATTTTTAAGTTTCATTTTTAAATAAGTAGATTTTTATTGGGTAGCCATCCAATAAAAGCAATCCGGCTTGGTTAGGAAGAGCTCGACCTAGATAGTCTGGTTAGGTTTTATGGGAGGGTACTGCCTGGAAAAAGAAAAAAGAAACTAATTAGAAAAGAAATTGTTGAACAGGAAAAGAAAATATTATAATTTTTTTGGAATTGATTGTGTAAATTTTTATAGTTTTTGTTTGATGATAAAAGTTTAACTAAATACATTAAAAATTTTAGTAGTTTAAGATAAGAAGGAAAAAACATTGTTAGATTTAAGATAATATAATAAAAAATTTACTCTAATTTTAATATATGAAAAGTATAGTAATTTTTAATATGAAGTTTTAAAGGGTTTAGAAGGTGATGTCATAGGATGGTGATAGGTAGGTGAGAGTGCGTAGTAGGGGTGACTCAAACGGGTTTGCGGCAAATGAGTCACCATGGAAGAATTTCCCTCATATATATAGATACATATGTATATATACATGTGTAGATATATATATGAGGATGTTTCTTATGGGGTGGGCAGCCGATGTTGGCATAAGAACGACCAACAATTGAGGTGATGAGTGGACGAAGCAGCGGGTGAGTTGGGTCGACGATTAGACAATAGTGTTCTTTAGTAGTTGCCGTTTTTTTTTTGTCTCTTTCGGGCTCCTTATTTTAAATTATCATGTAGAAAGTTGCTTATGTTTTAACACCAATTGGCTGGCATGATTTTTTTTTATTATTTTCTTTTATTATTGTTCCTGCTGGTGTGGTGTTAGGTGGTGAGGAGACGGAGGCAGATTGGTTGGCAAGAACCACGCCCCAAGACGGCGAGCTCTAGCCGGAGCAAAAGCCAGCATGCCAGCGCTGCCAACAATCTGGCCAGTCATGTACGTACTTACCACCAGCAGCTGATGTGGAACTACACTCGCGAATAACCAGCCGTCATCGCATACTCACAGACAGGACAATGGTAGAGATGGAAAGTAATAAAAGAAAGAATAAAAGACTATAAAATACAATTTTGTTGGAAAAAATAGCGAAAGATTGATTATTGTTAATTTGGCAAAATAATAATCCGCCAAGATGGCCGAATGCAATAATTGCAAATCTGCCATACGTGGAGAAACTGGAATTTGCTGTGAAGGAGTTTGTAAAAAGGTGTACCATAGCACCATAAAGTGTGCCGGAATAGATAATTATTCAGCTGGAATTTTGGCTAAAAACAATTTTGTGCGTTTTGTTTGTGACGACTGTATGCAGCTTATATATAATGTCGACATGGCTTTAAAAGAAATTCAAGATGATGTGAAAATAAATAAGCAATACATAATAGATTGCAAAACGGATCTAAATGTGTCTCTTAAACAAAACGAAAGAGAAATTAAACAATTATTAAAAGCAGTAGAAAGCCGTTACGAAGAAAGAATAAAGAAAATAGATAAATTACAGAATGCATGTGAAAAAAATGTGCAAGAAATTCAGATGATGTGTGGCCAAATAAAAGAAGCTGAAAATAAAAACAAGGAATTTTGTAATCAAATAGAAAAAAACAATAACAAAATGTGCAATGATATAAAGAAGGTAATTAATAAAACAAGTGTCAAACAAACAAAAATTTCATATTCAGATGCAGTTAAGAAAACAACAATGTTGCCAGACTTGAATAAACAAATGCCCGTAATAGTAAAGCCGAAAGAAAAACAAGGCGGTGAAAAAACAAGAGAGGATCTAAATAAAAAAGTTGATCCAATTAATTTGAAAATAATGAGTGTAGAAAGTAGAAAAAATGGTATCGTGGTAATACAAACCGATAATAATGAAGAACGAGAAAAGATAAAAAATGCTATTCAAAATGAATTGAGTGAAGATTATATAGTGAAGGTGGCCAATCCCAAGGATATGATGATAAATGTAACTGACATATCGTTTAAATATTCAGAAGATGAGTTAATGGCAAAATTAAGAAAACAATAATATTTTGAATACCACCAATTTTAAAATAATAAAAATGTTTGAGCACAAGAAGAATAATAAAATGATTTATACAGTGAAACTAGCGACTGATGGAGAGACATATACAAAAATGATCGAAGCTCAAAAAGTAAATATAGGGTGGGAAAAATGTAGGGTGTTTGATGGAACAGATGTGATCAGATGTTATAAATGCAAGGGCTATAACCACTTGGCGAAAGAATGCAAAAACGAAGAAGTGTGTATAAAATGCCTAGGAAACCACCAAAGTAAGGAATGCAAGAATAAAATGGTATCAAAATGTATAAATTGTAAGCGAATGAATGAAAAACTGAATATGGGACTAGATGAAAATCATGTAACCAATGATAAGCAGTGCCCTGTCTATAAGAACAAATTGAATAATAAAAGAAAGAAAATGGGACTGACAGAATAACAACGAAAGAAAATTAAAGTGCTTTACACAAATATACAAGGCCTTATTAATAACTTTAATTAGCTGGAGATACTTGCTGAAACAGAGAAACCAGATTTAATTATTCTATCAGAGACACATTTAACGGAAGATATTGATGAGCAAGAAGTTGCTCTGAAAGATTACGAAAAAATTACATGTTTATCAAACTCGAATCGAACGGGGGGAGTAGTCATATACTATAGGAACGAATGGACATTGAACAAAAACTTTGAGAAATTTGAGGACTATAGATACTGGATTTTAGGTTGTACAGCTAAACATAAGGGGATCAGCATTTCAATTGTAGCGGTGTATAGATCACCTAGTAGTCATATATCTAATTTCTGTGATATATTTGGGGAGGCGTTAGAGGAAAATAGTGAACTAAATTGTGATACCCTAATAACAGGAGATTTTAATATAGATTGGTCGAAAGATCGTTACTATAAACAACAAATCGAGAGGCATTTAAATGATAGCGGACTGAAACAGATTGTAGAAACTTATACCAGAGTGACGGAAAATACAAAAACTTTAATTGATTATGTAATTACGAATAGTAAAAATATTACAACACAAAATAGTAAAACATCAAAAATATCAGACCATGAAATAATTGAAATTTTGATAGAAAATAACAACATGGACAAAAAAAAAATAGTCAAAAGAAAGTTGAGATTTTAAAATACAATAAGGAAAATTTTAATAGAGAACTTAATTGTGTGTTAAAATTTGATGAGACCAAAGATCTTAATGAGAATGTTTTCAATTTTGATAAATGCTATGAGGGAACGATACAAAAATTTAGTAAAATAGTGATAGTAAAAGAGCAAGATAATAATACAGGATGGTTTAATAGGGATTTAAAAATACTAAAGAACGAGAAAATAAAAAGATACCAAATAGCAAACTATGTAAATACCGTAGAAGCATGGTCAAATTATAAAATTGTGAGAAACATATATAAAGTTAACATTGAAAATCAGAAAAACAAATATATAAACCATCAAATAAAAAGGGCAAATGATCAAAAACAGATGTGGAAGGAGATAAAGAAATTTATACTTAGGAAAAGTCATACAGTAATAAACTCTGTGATATTTAAAGGAAAAAAAATAGATAATGATAAACAAATAGCTAATAATTTCAATGAATATTTTGTAAATAGCGTCAAAGAAATAAGAGAGTCTATAGAGCATATACAATATACAAACCAAATAGGCATGATAAACAAGAATTTTAAATTTAAATTAATAACGATTTCAGATATTAAGAAAATAGTTAAAGAGCTAAAAAACAAACCAGATTACAATAAAATATCAACAAAAATGATTTTAGAAAACTGGAACACATCAGGTGTAATTCTGCAAAATATAATAAATAACTCATTAGAGACAGGAATATTCCCGGAAAATTGGAAGAACACGATGGTGTCACCTATAGAAAAAGTAGATAAAACTGATAAATGTGAAGAGTTCAGGCCTATTAACACATTAAAGACATTTGAAAAAATATTGGAAAAAGTAGTTAAAGATCAATTGGAAAAATATATGGAAGATAACTGTATTTTGTCAAAGTATCAATCAGGATTCCGAAAAAAATATTCATGTGAAACTGCACTAAATTATATAATAAATCAATGGAAGTATATAGATAGGAATAAGAAAATTATGGCACTTTTTCTAGACTTTAGAAGAGCATTTGAAACAATTGATCGCGAAATAATAATACAGAAACTTTACATGTACGGTATTAGAGGAGTAGAATTATAATGGTTCAATTCATATTTAGAAAATATAATTCAAAAAACGAAAGTAAATGGTGTAACATCTAGCATTAGGAATGATTATGGCGTCCCACAGGGATCCATTTTAGGAGCGTTGCTTTTCATAATATATATAAATGATATGCCAAATATTGTAGAAAAATGTAAAATAGTTTTATATGCAGACGATACATTAATATACGCGGAAGGGGAAACTGAAAATGAATGCAGAGATAATCTAAATCATGACATGAACAATATAAACCATTGGTTAAAGATGAACAAATTGAAACTGAACAAAAATAAAACGAAACTTATGGAAATAA
>OY776281.1:30986126-30988626 GCA_963675445.1 Linnaemya vulpina
TGCTTTGTGAACCACTTTCCACGACGTATCAGATTTGGGGCGTACTCTTTCACCCACCTGCGCCAAAACGAGTCGGCAAATCTCTGCGTTTGTCTCCAGCGATCACGCAAGCTGGTATCAGAGCAAATGGGTTTGTATCCTGAGGCGGACCCTAGCAGCAGATGGTTTGGTGTTAAAGGTTCATCGTCTTTCGTTTCCAGGGACACAAATGTGAGTGGTCTGGAGTTTATAACCGCTTCCGCCTCGGTGAGAGCGCTTCTAAAGCTTTCGTCATTAAACCTGAAGTTGGGAAACGCTGCACTCAATACCATTTTGACGGATTTAACCATCCGCTCCCACGCTCCTCCCATGTGCGGGGCTGCCGGTGGGTTGAAGGTCCACTTAATTTCGTCGAATTTCGTTATTAAATGGTTTAAATTTAGGTGCTGCTGTTCCTCCCGGAAAACCTTTGCCGTAGCTCTAAAGTTGGTGCCATTGTCAGTAAATATTTCCCTAGGCATGCCGCGGCGATTAATGAAGTTGGAAATACACATTATGCAAGAATTCGTATCCAAACTGAAGGCGACTTCCAGGTGAACTGCTCGAACTGTTAGGCAAGTAAATACCACTCCCCATCTCTTTTCCTTGTGTCGTCCCACAGTTACAAGGAACGGGCCAAAAAAGTCTATACCGACGAAGGTGAACGGGCGTTCAAAGCAAGCCAGTCTGGCGAGGGGAATTGGAGCCATTTGTGGCGTTGTTGGTAAACACGTTGTATTTTTGCATCGTTGACATTCTTTGCGTACCTTTTTATATAAAACGCGCAGGCGTGGAATGTAATATTTGCATCTAATGTTGTTGATGACTGTTTCGTGAAAGCTGTGGTGATATAATTCGTGATAGTAGCGAACTATTAGAAACGTTACGTAGTGGTTGTTTGGTAGAATAATGGCGCGGCTGCACATAAATGACTGTACTTTTCCCTCGCATCTCAAAACTTCGTGGTCGTCTAGGTACGCATTAAGTTGTTTTATCTGACTTTTTTTATTAACTTCTGCACGTTTCCGTATGTTTGCAATATCTTCGGCATACTCTGCGGTTTGCGCTACTTTATACAAAACGTTTTTTGCCCTTTGGATAATGTCGAAACTGATATCTCTTGGCGGTCTTTTCTGAACAGTTACGTGCTTGACACGAATTATATAGAACATGAACGTTGCAAGGGCTCTGTAGAGTCTTCTCCAGCATGAAAAATACTTGATGTTGGGTTCAAAGGGCTTCCTTTCGTGAATTTGAAAAACTGGGTGACGTAATTCACTTCTCTCGAAACCGATTACATCCTTTTCCTTGTTCGCGCAGTCGAAATTAGACACTTAGGGCCAGTTATTTTTGTTGTCGGTTAAGAATTGAGGACCACCAATCCATTGTTGCGTACCTGCTTTAGAGGTTTTCGTGGCGACATCGGCCGGATTCAACTTTGATGACACCCAGTTCCATTGCGAAGTGTTCGTGTTCTCTAGTATTTCGCCAACGCGGTGCATAACAAATGGTTTAAAATTTCTCGGATCTATTGTCAACCAACTCAAAACTGTTTTTGAGTCCGTCCACCCGTAGAGTCTGCCAAACTTGATACGCCTGCTCTGCTGTACTTTTTGAGCTAACCTTACGCCAACAATTGCTGCTTGCAATTCCATACGCGGGATAGATAATGGCTTGAGAGGTGCTACCTTGCACTTGGCAGCTATTATTGAGACATTAACTCCGGAATCATATAAGACTCTCATATAGCATACGGCTGCATATGCATATTCTCCGGCGTCAACGAACGTGTGTAACTCAATGTCGGAAGCGGCTGTCATAAACGGCGAATAATTTCTCGGAATTGAGAGTTCTGATAAGTTACGTATATTCAGGGTCCACTGGTGCCATTTCCGATGTAAATCCTGAGTTAACTGGTCATCCCATTTTATTTGCGACCGCCATATTTCTTGTAAGAGGATTTCGAGGCTAATTGTATAGACGGACAGCAGACCCAGCGGATCGAAAATGGTCATTAATACCTGCAAGACCTCTCTTTTAGTGGGTGTGATTTCCTCGTTGAATATGTTTCTTTTAAGCTTTGAGAATTTACATATGTATTTGAAAACGTCGTTTTTAGGGTCCCAAAACATTCCTAGTACCTTTTCCACGGAACCCAGGTTGTTAGTAAGCTGGTGTCCATGTGTGTTATCAGAAATTTATTGTTGCAAATCGGGACAATTAGATACCTAATGATGCATGTGGAAGCCGGCGGCGGCATGTATTGTTTTAACGTCGGTCGCGAGCTTCAACGCCTCTTCGTAGGTATCGGCGCTATCGATGAAATCGTCGACGTAGTGGTGGAACTTAATTGATTCTGCCGCGCGCGGGTATTTGGTGGCGAAGGCATCGGCGTTTTTGTACCGAATGAAATGTGCTATACAAGGGGCGCATGATGTGCCGAATGTTAGTGCCTGCATAACATAGACGTTGGGAGACCTTT
>OY776281.1:30996126-31003626 GCA_963675445.1 Linnaemya vulpina
ACGACCAGCAGCATGGACATAAATTCAATGTTCGCTGCTATGATGATCGAAATGAAACAGAACTCTCAGCAGATAAAAGCAATCAGTGATGCACAAACTGCATCAAGAATCAGCAGTGAAAAGCTTGTAGCCGAAATAAGTGAGATAAAACAAAACTCTCAGCAGATGCATGAGGCATCAAGGATCAGCAGTGACAAGCTTGTTGCCGAAATAACTGAAATAAAACAGAACTCTCAGCAGATGCAGGAAAAGCTTGTAGCTTATGTTGTTCCCACCATTGCAAAATGTTAAAATCATCATGTAGCATTACTTTAACACTTTCGTACATATGTATTTCACTGTTGATTTTGTCACCAGCATTTATATTATCATCCTGTAACACAAAATCGTAAAACATTTTAATGTCGGAATTGGAAAATCGTGATGTGGAATCATTTTGTTCTTCTATCTCAGATGCATCTCCTATATAACTTTCCATTATCCGTTTGCACTCGGATTTAATGAATTGTTTTTCATTTTCATTGAAATGAAGTAGCTTATTAGCTGGAGGGAAAAGAAAAAGTGCAATTTTATGGTAAATTGTTAAGTTGGCCATAACAACTGTATCCAAATAACCGCTCAATTTAACTTTTAAATTTTTAATTATTAACAAATCTTCCGAACTTTCAGCACACGCTTTCCTCAAGTTATGAATATGAACAATAACCAGATGTAGCGTTGCATAATTCTCTCCTTCGAATATTTTGAAAGATTCTTGAAATGGTTCCAAAAGTTTAATAATGGCGCTTACTTCATTTAAATTAATGTTATGAATTCTGTTCATTTGCTGTTTTTCTTGCAAAATTTGTACTATTGCGGACCAATTTTTTTCAATTGAAACAAATAAATAGTACACTGTGTTCCAACGTGTTGGAGAAAAACTCTTCAATGTAACACCGAGTGTTGAATTTAGTCCCGATTTTTTAAAATATTTCACTAGTTTACAGCATGCTTGACATAAATTTGCAGCTTCATTTACTTCATCAATTGATTTTTGCAATGAATTATGGATTAAGTGATTAACACATTTTATATGATTATACTCTCGAAAGGCAGCAATCATGTTTGAACCTCTATCTGTGACAACAATGGCATTATCATTGAGGTCACAGTTAAACTCCTTTAGTAATTGAATAATTTTTAAAGTAATTTTATCATCTGAAAATTAGTATAACCCTCATATAAATGGTTCATTTATTGTATTAATAAGTTTAAAAACCTACGTGTACATTTCTGACCCTCCATAGACTTCATTCCAAGCAGTCTTACAACTAAATTACCATCCTTTATATAGTGAATTGTCAAGGACAAAAAGCTTTTGCGAATGTAATTATCAGTCCAAATGTCAGAAGTGAGCCCAAATCCAATATTTTTGATTGATGATATTTCGGATGAAACTTTTTGAAAATGTGTTTGGTACAATTTATTAATGTTTCTTGACACAGTCGTTGGGTGCGGAAGCGCGCTGTTAATATCAACATTTTGTCCATGTTTTGCACCTAAGGATATGAAAAATTCACCTACTTTTTTTAATCCGGAGTCTTCAACTATTCGGAAAGGTCTGCAATTTACAATGGTCCATTCAGTGAAAATTTGTACTGCTTTATTTTTAGTTTCGGCGTCAACTTCAATTTTGGAACTACTACTACTGTTTTCTGTAAATAAAATGTAGCACTTATGTTTGACTAAATTCGATGTTGACTTTTTATTGAATTTATAAACATTTAAACATTTTCGACAACCAACAATATTATCAATCTCCTGCCCCAATTCATTTTCAATTTTCCCAAATATGTTCCACACATTGCTCCTTCCTCTTTTGTTATTAAATTTATACTCCCCAGCCAAAAGCCTAGATTTAATAGTGGAATTACTAAACAAGCATACATTTGATTCATCCGCGTCAGTAGAACCGTTTATTGATACCTGTTCAAATAAATACATATTATACATATGCAAGGTAACACAATTTTTGTGCATAGCCCTAATAAATGTTTTTTTTTTGTCTCAAAAGAAGAAAAACTTACGCTGTTTTCAGTCATAGCGAAACTCAAATTGTTGTTGCATTAACAAACGAAAAAAAATTGCCACCCTCCTTCTTCGTTAAAAACAGATTAGCTACTGAATTGATTCAAAGCTACAGAATAAATGTATGTACATGTGTGAATTTTTAATGTTATTATGGTTGCCGTTTAAACAATAACAATGCGGTGACGATGCAATGACAAAAACAAAATGTTTCGAAGTACTTGGTGTTTTTCAAAACATTTGCAGAAAGCAAACAGAGTTGACAATTCATTGCGAAATAGCAGGTAGAGTATTGTGTTGGTTTGCTTTATATCAAGTGGAGTATTGTGCTTGGTTTTGTTCTTAGAATACTCATTCTTTTATTAGTCATTGCAAAAAGTACTACGTAATAGAGTTCAATGAAATAAAACATATGCGGAGACGCATAAATGAATGTTTTGATGCAGCAGTTTAATATATATATATATATATATATATATGTATAGAATGTAATATATATATATATATATATATATATATATATATAGAATGTAATATATATATATATATATATATATATATATATATATATATATATATATAGAATGTAATATATATATATATATATATATATATATAGAATGTAATATATATATATATATATATATATATATATATATTTGATGTTATATATATATCTATATATATATATATATATATATATATATATTTTATATTCTATATATATATATATATATATATATATATATATATATATATACATATTTTATATTTTATATTCTATATATATATATATATATATATATATAAATATATATATATATATATATATATATATATATATATATGTAGAATATATATATATATATATATATATATATATATATATGTAGAATATATATATATATATATATATATATATATATGTAGAATATATATATATATATATATATATATATATATATGTAGAATATACAGTCAAATCCCGATAATTCGTACCCCGATATATCGTAATTCCCGATAATTCGTAATAAACAGTCGGTCCCTTGAAAAAATCTCGTTAATTCGTAAAATTTCTATACATTTTGGTCCCCTCGCTAATTCGTAATTTTTTCAAATATGTAAAACCTTCTTTACCTCTTATAAATCGTAATATTTTTCTTACTACCACTTATAATTCGTAATAAAAAGCAATAGAAACATGGAAAGAATGATTTTTTGTTTGTGCCTGTGTTTATTTTCTTAAGTATAGTAGCTTGTAACTTTATTCGAGTTTTCTAGAAGAATGAGCGGAAATAGCTCGACTTTACAAAAAGGCTATATTTACATGGTTGCATTTTGTAGGATTGCATAATTGTGCAATTAGATTAGGAGCTTCTAGCGTTGCCAGACCAGCATTATCTTACTATAATCTCGGCCGACCTGACAATACAATCGACCTCGATTGTTATTTTTCTAGATACTCCTCTTCTAAACACTCATAATCTTCGTATTCTGAAGTGTTGCCTTCGGGGTCACCCAAGACTTCGTTATCTTTATATTCTAACCATCTTTTTAATCGACTCGAATCTACTATGCCTCTATATGGCATTTGGGTAATTTGACAATTTTCGATATCGGAGATTTCATACCGATCATTACCCAATTGTTTCTGAACTATATATGGGCCACGGTATTTTGGCATTAATTTTTTGTTAACACCCGGTGTTGTATCAATATTTTTTAGAACTACCAAATCTCCTACTTCAAATGTTTTCGCTGGTATATGATGTTGGATTAAAATATTTCAAGTTATTTTCTTGAGACTTTTCTATATTTTTTGTAGCTTCCTTCCTAATCTCATTAATATTACATTCCTCACTTAGGTAATTTTCTAATATGTGTTCTGTGAACTCGTCAATTACATCGCCTCTTTGCTCTACTCCGAATAATAGTTGACTTGGTGAGTGTCCTGTAGATCGCTGAACTGTGTTATTTAACGCAAATTCTATCCTCGTTAACTTATCTACCCAGTCTGCATGCTCAATTGGCTCTGTTAACTTGGCTAGCATAGCCTTTAAATCCCTATTTATTCTTTCGACCTGTCCGTTTGATTGGGGCGAAGCCACTGATATTTTCACATGTGCAATATTTCTTTCAGCAAGAAACGAATGGAACTCGTTAGAAGTAAAACATGTTCCTCGGTCACTTATTATTCGCCGCGGCCTACTATAGTATTCAAAATATTTTTTAATGCGCAACATGCCTCTTTTGTTCCTGGTGTGTTCACTGCATAAAGTTTTGTAAACTTAGTAAAGGCATCTACAACTACCAGTATATGTTTTCGTTTAGATTTTATCGATGGCAAAGGCCCAAAGTGGTCTATGTGCAAAGTATCAAAAGGGACTGGCTTTTTGTTTATATTAAATAAATTTCTTTCATTCTTTCTTTGAGGTGCAGAATAGAATATGCATTTGAGGCAATTTCTTATAAATTTATTCACCTTTTCTTTCATTCCTGGGAACCAATAACACTTTTTGATTTTCTTTATGCACTTGTCAATTCCTACGTGACCGTAATCCTCGTGTATAATTCTTATTATATTTTGCTCTAGTTCAGGCGTTACATGTAATTGTTGTTGGCCTTCTTTTCCTATCGTAAAAACCAAACCATTTTCAAGCGCATATCCATCTAAGTTACCTATCTCAAGTTTATCCCTTATTGTACGTATATTCGAATCCCTTGATTGTGTTGCTTGTATGTTCAAATCGATATCGCTATCATCTATCAATGCTGCTACGGGCGTACGACTTAGAGCATCTACGTGAGACATCAGCTCGCCTCTTCGATGTCTGATACTATAGTCAAAGTTTTCCAATTCTAGTGCCCACCTTGCTATTCTCGGATTTATTAATTTTTTGCTCAAAGTTAATGTAAGCGAATTACAGTCGGTTACGATAGTGAAGGAAATTCCCTCTAAATATACCCTAAAGCGTCTAAGTGCATAAATAATGGCAAGCGTTTCTAGTTCAAAACTATGGTACTTGGATTCGGGTTGCGAAGTACACTTTGAGTAGTAAGCTATTGGGTGAAATTTGTTGTCTTTCTGTTTTTGTAATAAGACTGATCCGTATCCCTTCGTACTGGCGTCAGTATGTAGCTCCGTTTCGTAGTTTGGATTGTATACAGCTAATACTGGACCGCTTACTAGTTTATTCTTCAACGTTAAAAAAGCCTCATTACATTCACGTGTCCATACAAAATCCTTACTGTTTTTCTTTAATTCTGTCAATGGCTTTGCAATTCTTGAAAAATCACACACAAACCTACGGAAAAATGCAAACAGTCCCAGACATCGCTCTAAACTAATATGGTCTGTTGGGACGGGATACTCTTTGATCGTTTTAATATGGTCATCGTTTGGTCTTATACCACTCTCATTTATCCTATATCCTAAATAGTCCACTTCCCTGTACGCAAATTTACACTTTTCGAGATTTAATTTTAGTCCATTCACTCTGAAAACATTTAAAACATTTGACAAAATATTAAAATGTTCTTCGATCGTTTCAGTTGCAATGCTTATATCGTCCAAGTAAACAACTATCTTTCCGGCTTCTATAAATTCTCTTAGGACTTTGTTTATAAATCTTTGAAACACTGCACCTGCGTTCTTAAGCCCAAACGGCATGTAACAATATTCGAATTGGCCCAAGGGGGTCACAAATGCCGTATATCTAATGGAGTCTTTGTGCATTGGGATTTGGTGAAAACTATTTATTAGATCTAATGTCGACAAATACTTCTTGTGTCCCAAATAGTCTAGACAGTCTTCGATAATTGGCATAGGGTAATTATCTTTTAAAGTAACTCTGTTCAGCGACCTATAGTCTACACACATTCTTAAATCACCATTTTTCTTTTTCACTAAAACTACTGGGGAAGCATACGGCGATTCACTAGGACGAATTATTCCGGCCCCTAAAAGTTCGTCTAACTTAGTTTTAACCTCCAGTCGCTCTCGAAAGGAGAGGCGTCTGGGCCCACAGTATATTGGCGCATCATTTAATAGCCTTATTTTCATACAATAATCTGTTACCACAGCTTTATCACCTGTGTTGCTTAGATAGTTTTCTTCTACAATTGATTTAAGTCTTGCAATGTCCCTGTCATCTAATGTAACATCTATGTTTAGATCATTTATGTCATCCACTGCATATATCACATTCCCAAGTTCACTGTACTCTCTCAATTCTTCAAGGATTTCTATTTCATTATACTCGGCTTCCAATTCTGAAACAATTGGGTTCATATTTTAAACCCTTGGCAACCCTTAACAAACCAAACGACTTAAGCGCATTGACGTATTGTTTATTTACATTTTGATTTTTATTTAAATTCATTTTTAGTAATTCATTCTTTCCGTATTTCAGTTTTATTTTGCATAAATGTATATTAAATTTTAATAAGAGATCTCGCCCAATTAGTACTGGCACTAAAGCTTCTTCATCAGGTAATATAAAAAAATTATGTTTTATTTTCTTATCTTGAAACAGGATTTCGCACCGAACTTTTCCGCACATATTTATTTTATTGTTCCCTACTCCTCGATATGATGTTACTATCTTCACGTCTTCAATACCGCACGGAACTAGGGATTTCTTTATGCAACTAATTGGACTACCGGTGTCCAAAAGAGAAAAACAATTAATTACCTCAATGCGCTCATTTCGTTCACAGAAGGCAACACTTACCTTATGATATGGTTCCACCAGGTCATCCACGTCTACGGCAGCAATCCCCTTCTTCTTTGGACAGTCTTTGTGATAGTGTCCCATCTCGGCACAATTGAAACAGGAATTTGGCGCACGTCTTGGTTTTGGACACTTACTCTGGAAGTGCCCAAACTGCGAGCAATTGTAGCATCTCACCTCATCCAAATCCTTCGCAACATTTTGGCCCCCTGTCACCACCGCTTTTGGTCTGCTGGTACTGAGTTGATTTTGACGCTTAAGTTCGTACCAATCGAATCTTGCTATCAACTCTTCAATAGTTTTTGCCCCATAGAGACGGCTGATGTTGTTCGATTTATCGGGGATGCCGTCAATTACAAATTCGACTAATTCCCTTTCTTCGATATCTGCTTTAGCCGCAATAGACTGCATTGAAATAAGATAACTTAAGCATGTCTCATTGGGTTTCAAAGTGCGAGACCGCAACTGTCTATAAACATCTTGCCGCGTAACAGTGCGTTTGAAAGTAGACCCCAAGCTGGCCTTTAACTCTTGGTAGCTTACCAAACCCAAATTGTTCACGTGCTGTTTGGCTGTACCAACGAGACGACGACGAATGGCTACACATTTTTCCTTATCTGTGTAGCCGCACATATTGGTGTAGTCCTCGAATTGTAGGATCCACTTGTACACATCGTATTGTTCGTCGCCACTAAATGTC
>OY776281.1:31008626-31010626 GCA_963675445.1 Linnaemya vulpina
ATATCAATATCGTTGATGTTCGGCTAATTCACATCGGCCCTGATGAAGGGTGGTCAGCGGCACAGAGGGACGACGATATACTAAGGAAAATTATAGCGGCCAAAGAAGAGGACAGACGACCATCCCGGAATGAAATTTCGGCTGAAAGCCCACTCGCCAAATCTTATTGGAGTCAGTGGAACAGCCTTAAGGTAATAGAAGGGTGTTTATACCTCGTATGGGAAAGTGTAGATGGCAAAACAACTTCAAATTTAATAGTTGTGCCATACTCCAAGATAAGTAAAGTTTTACAGGAGTTTCATAATGGACCCAGTGGCGGTCATCTTGGAGTAACAAAAACACTTCAGAAACTGAAGCAGCGTTTTTATTGGGTTGGATGTCAACAAGCCGTAGCCGACTGGATAGCAAACTGTCCACAGTGCAAAGCAGCCAAAGGCCCAGTAAGAGGAAGCCGGGGACAGCTACAACAGTACAACTCAGGAGCTATTACGTCCCCAGAGAAAGACGACTTAAACGAACTGCATGAGTTCGCGCGTTTTCGAATCCAGATGGGCAGTGACAAGATGAAGGCTAGGTATGACCGCGCAGCAAACCCGGAGGGATTTATGGAAGGACAAATGGTTTTACTGTATAACCCACAACGGAAGAAAGGATTGTCCCCAAAATTACAGACTCACTGGGGTGGCCCGTATAAAGTGATTAAGAGAGTGAATGACGTTGTATACCGGATACAGAAGCACAATAGCCCAAGGTCGAAAATGAAGATAGTACATCTCGAACGATTGGCGCACTATGGAAGAGGTGATTGTATGCCTATTCGGGTCGAACAGGCTTAAGTGGGCGGCAGTGTTACAAAGATTAGAAATAGATTTAAATAAAACGACAATGTGGCTATATGTACTTGGCAGCACTACCAATTAATCTATAGTTGGCAAAATGTTACAACCCTGGTCAACACTATATAGATAATATTCAAATTAACGGAAATGGCATACTCCAGAATATACAAGATCATTCAAGGCTGTGCCAATAAGAGTAAACCACAACAACAACAAACATAGCAACATAAATGCTAAGAGATGTTATTCATAATGATCTTGTATGCAAGTATTCGCTGCTAATAAAGCTAAATAGAGTCACAAGTATACACAGCCATATACACGTAGAAGAAACAAAACCACACACTCATTCATACAACCAGTCATAGTTACCATAGGCAAAACACACAGAACACTCATACATTCAACCACACATAGTTACCATAAGCCAAACCAAACAAGTCAGCATTGTCATGTATACAAACACACCCATGTCAAGTAAAAAACAACCACCATACCCAGAACTTTCGCGAGGTTACCAGACGACGTCATTTTTGCTATATAAAGGCGCTGCCAGAGCTCAGCGATAGTCAGTGTGATTTCAAATATAGACGTGTTAACATCGCTAAGTCTTGAGTAGAACAAATACTCGTGTAAATAAGTTGATAAATAAAGTGTTGCCGCATTATATTTCTAAAATTAATTTGTCCGTGTTTTAATTTGATGCAATAAAACGAATCCTTGAAGGATAAGTAATAAAACCGTTTTTACGAAAAGGTCTAAAAACGTAACAATATATATATATATATATATATATATATATATATATATATATATATATATATATATATATATATATATATATATATATATATATATATATATATATATATATAATATATATATATATATATATATATATATATATATATATATATATATATATATATATATATATATATATATATATATATATATATATATATAAATATATATATATATATATATATATATATATATATAAATATATATATATATATATATATATAATATATATATATAAATATGTATATATATATATATATATATATATATAATATGTATATATATATTATATATATATATATATATATATATATATATATATATATATTATATATATATATATATATATATAAATAT
>OY776281.1:31018326-31137070 GCA_963675445.1 Linnaemya vulpina
TTATTAGTTGTTTCGGCGTATATCCCAATAGGTTACCAAATAAATAAAAACACAAGAATTCAAATTAAATTCATGTATATATTTGTAGAAATTCTTCACGATTTGTGTGATAAATTATCTCGTAAAGGCGTGGCTTGTTAATAAAAAATGTTCAACAAAGTGTACTCGTAAGGGTACAACACTTAAGTACCGGCAATATTCCACATGTTGAAAACCATAAAGGTTTCCAACAAGGTTGGAACAAAGATTATTTAAACTATATTAAATAACTAAAAAGCAGTAGAACCGTGGTTTAATGACTTCATACTTAAACATTAGTAGTATTTATTCTTATACTTTAAATTATTCTATAAAAATAATGTTCTAAAATTTATTCGTTTTACTTCTAATGTATTATATTATTTCTAACAAATTGTATGATATTCCTCTCTATTTTAATCCCGTTCGGTAACATATTATATAGTTTTAGTCTTTTAATAAAAAGCGATCTTTGCATTGCTGTTGTTGTAGCTCTTGGTATTCTAAAATTTTTTGTATTTCGGAGATTGTATGATTGTACTTCTCCGACATAATTTAGCTGCTCTGTTAAATATTCGGGAGCGATTCCAGTTTATTATTTTTTGAGTGAAGTTAAGCGTATTCAATTCGAATCTCTGTTATATGTTGAGCCATTTTAGTGTACTGAGCATCATGTGGATTGGTGTGTATATATTACATTTTAAAATAGAACGCATTGCTTTATTTTGCAGTTTTTTTAGTCTTTGTATTTGAGTTGTTGAACAACATGTGTATAGGATCGTAGAACCAAATTCAACATATGGTTTTATCATTGTATTGTACATATTAATTGCTGTTATATATGATACCTTCTTTCTTATTCGTTTGAAAAACCCGATTTTTTTTTTGCCAATTTTCTTACAGATATATTCTGCGTGTTGGTTAAATTTTAATTCTTTGTCGATAATAAACCCGAGATACTTTATTTCATTTACTTTTTCTATTGTTTAGTTGTTTATTTTGAAAATTTAGTCACTGTTCATATTTATTTCAAGTAATTTTGTTTTATTTTCATTTAACTTTAGTTTGTTAATTTTTAGCCATTTATTTATGTCATTTATGTCGTGCATTAAATTATCCGTACATTGTGTTTCTGTATCTCGTTCCGCGTAGATTAATGTGTCATCAGCATATAGAACTATTTTGCATTTGTTCAAGACATTTGGCATATCGTTTATATATATTATAAATAATAGCGCTCCTAGAATGGATCCGTGAGGTACTCCAAATTCATTGTAAATTTCATTCGATTTTATATTATTAACTTTTGTGATTTGCTCCCGTTGCGTAAGATAAGATATGAACCAATCTACTTCTTTCCGCTGGATACCATACATATATAATTTTTGAATCAATATTCCTCTATCTATAGTCTCGAAAGCCCTCTATAAATCCAAAAATATTGCCCTAATATTTTTCTGTCTGTTGATGTATTTCCATTTGTTTATTACATAATTTACTGTTGTTTCGCAGGAGAATGTTTTTCTGAAATTTTGAAAACATAGTATTCTGTTCCATATAGTTTTCTAGTTGTTCCTTAACTATCTTCTCGATTATTTTTTCGCGGGTCTTCAAGGTGTTTATTGGCCGGAACTCTTCACATAGTTTTGTTTTTAAGATTTTTTCTATTGATGTTTCCGTTGAATATTTCCAGTTGTCAGGGAAAACTCCTGTTTCCAATGATTTATTTATTATGTCATGTTTGCTTAAACTATTCCAATTATCTAATACTAGTTTCATTGAGACCTTGTTAAAATCTGGTTTACTTTTCTGGTTCTTACATATATTGTTAAATTCTTGGATTGATATTGTACGGAATTTAAATCTATTAGCTGTCACATGTATTTTGTTGTTATATTGCACACTTTCTATCGTATCTCTTATTGATTGAATGCTATTGACGAAATAATTATTAAATTTATTGGCTATTTCATAGTTATCCTAACATTCTATTTCATTAAATATTAAATTTTTTATCACATTTTTCTTTTTCTTAATCACTACGTCTTTCAGTTCTCTGCACATTTCTTTTTGATCTTTGGCGTCATTTATTCTGTTATTGATGTATTTGTTCTTTTCAAATTTATTTTTATAAGTATTTCTAATTATTTTATAATTATTCCATGCTTCGTATGTATTTTCTATCTTAGTCCTTTTTTTATTTCATAATATTTTTCTTGTCTTAATTGTCTTAGTTCCCTAACGAACCATTTGTTAACACTGCGTTTTTCATTGATTACTTTTTTATATGTAAGTTTTTTTATAGTCTGTTCGATGCCTGAGTCAAATTTTTCAACTTAAATGTTAAATTCATCCCTTTCATAACATTGCATAGAGTTCTGTATTAAAAAGTGTTTTATCATATCTAAAAATTTAAATTTCTTTTTTACGTTTTAGTTCTTGTTTTTTTGATATCAGTTCTACATATATTGCTTCGTGATCTGAAAGTTTATTTTAGAGGTTGTTTTCAACTGATGTGTTTTCATTGTTTGTTATTATATAGTCTATTATGGTGTTTGAGCTTGATGTTTCTCTTGTATATTCTTTCATTATTTGTTAAGTCCATTGTCGTTGAATGCTCCTTCTAATTATTACCTGCTGTTTCGGCGTATATCCGATGTATTATGGCAATTTATATAAATAAATGAAAACAAGGAATTTTAGATTAATTCAACAAATATAAGCTTTATTTAATTTTGGTATTTTTTCGATAGTTACCTTGTATAGGTTCTTGGAAATAGGCAGTAATTGCTTTACACGAAGTGTTTTGATGGCGATCCAAGTAGAAAGTAAAGTAAAATTATTTACCTTAAATTTTTTTGAATACAACATTTAAGTAAGGTTACCGGTTCACTCGTTGAAAACCCAAAGGCTTCCAACAAGGATGACTTAAAATTTATTAAAAGTTTTAAAAACAGTGAAACCGCGATTTGACGACTACGTACTTAAACGTTGCCGGCCACCTTGCAACAATAAATGAGTTGCAACTGAATAATTATAAATGAGTCATTAAGGACTCTTGATGAATATACTTAGTAGATTGAGTCATTAAGAACTCCTGTGGACTGTATAATTTTAATACATGTAAATATATACATATATAAATCCCACGAAATTAGTACCATTGTCCGAAAACATGGTATGTGAACAACCTCTTCTTGAATAAATCTATCGAAAGCAGCCAGAAAAGTGTCAGTTGATAAATCTGACGCTGCTTCCAAATGTATTGCTTTCGTAGAAAAGCACACGAATATGCACACGTACCCTTTTGTGATTTTAGAAGATTTATTATTATAATTCTTTATGTCGAAAAGTCCTGCGAAAT
The DNA here is from genome assembly GCA_963675445.1 of Linnaemya vulpina. Lineage (NCBI taxonomy): Eukaryota > Metazoa > Arthropoda > Insecta > Diptera > Tachinidae > Linnaemya > Linnaemya vulpina. Next base: position 31,021,709 of record OY776281.1, read on the forward strand.
CAAATCCTGTGTTAAGGAACGGTCGCTCAATAGTGGTACGTTCAGAAGGAAGCGCAGCCATTGTTTGACTGCAAGTGCGTTGTCGATCAATTATACAACGTTTGCAGTTATGTATTACCGTTCGAATCATTACTCGTAATCGAGGAACCCAATATTCGCATCGATAGACCATTAGCATCAGTTGATTACTACCGTGAATAGTAAGCAAATGTATGAACTCTGCCGTAAGCTTTGCAAAACGACAGCCATACGGTAAAAAAGTTTTCACCAATCTACCATTCAATCTCATTATATTTTGTTCGTCCAAAAACGGATTTAAAGGTACTAAAGAGCTTTTCACTGGCAAGGGCTCCTTATTTAAGAGACTTTTATACTCTTCTGGGTAAAAGGATTTTTGGGCAACAATAGCCAAACGTAATTTGACTCTATTAATTTTAGCGCTGGAAATAAGTTCCGATTCATAATTGAACTTTCCTTTATATGACTGATGCGTAGAGTGGAAGAAACGAAAGATATATGATATCACTCGTAACGCTCTATCAAGTGAAGAAAATCTGTCCAAAATGTCTTCAAATTTCGAAAAAAAAATGAAGCGTGAACTTTTATTTTGCGACTCTCGATATCTGTATCTAAATTTTCAAAATTACTCTGATGCCAATAATTCTCGGGCTTAGACAGCCATGAAGGCCCGTGCCACCAGAGTTTACTTTCCGATAAAGTGAACGGATCTACCCTGCGGCTGCTTAAATTGGCAGGATTGTTTTCAGATCGAACATGAAACCAATTATGATTACCTGTATTCTCCTGAATGCGACAAACTCTATTCGCTACAAAGGTAATCTACGCCGAAGGCGTTTTACGCAACCATGCCAACACGATAGTTGAATCTGTTCAACAACAGACTTTTGAAATTGGCACTTTTATTTCTCTCAGAATATTTTTTTAGCAATTCTGATGCTAAAACTGCTGCGCATAACTCAAGGCGTGGTAGAGATATTGACTTAATTGGCGCTACCTTTGTTTTAGAAGACAATAAATGGCAATATATTTCTCCTTGTGGAGTTATGGTCCAAACATATATAACTCTCGCGTATGCCTTCTTCCGAGGCATCTGAAAAGACATGAATTTCAGTCTTCGCGTCTTTATAATAATCTACCCATCTTGGCACTTGAATAACTTTTGTTTGATTAAAAGATTTAACGAATTGCAACCACTCCTTTTCTGTTGGGGACGGAAAAGAATCATCCCAGCCAATATTATCAAGCCAAATGCGTTGCATTATAATTTTTGCTTTGATAATTACAGGACTTAGCCAACCAACCGGGTCAAAAAATGTAGCTGTACTTGATAATACCTCTCATTTCATATATTTCGCTTTTGCCTCTAAAGGAAAAACTTTGAAAAAGAAAGAATCAAGCTGAGCATTCCAAAAAATTCCTAATGTTTTTGAACAGCTAGATTTCTCAAAGGCCAAAACCTTGGAATCTACTAAATGATCTATAGGCAATCCTTCCAAAATAGAAATTTCATTAGACGATGACAAGGCAGCAATTAATTGATCTCTGGCCATCACCGCAACTGATTTCTCATGAGTGCCAGTCAGAACATCATTCACATACATATCCTTCCTTAATATCTTTGCAGCCATAGGAAATTTCTCCTCATAGTCATCCGCTAATTGCAATAAGGTCCGGATTGCTAAATAGGGCGCACAATTTAACCCAAAGGTTACCGTCTGCAGCTCATAATCCACAATACTACCATCCGATGACCGATAAAGAATTCACTGAAAGGCAGTATGGGCCGAATGAACACGAATTTGCCTATACATTTTGGTAATGTCACAATTAAAGACAAACCTAAACAACCTCCAACGTAAAATTAAATTTACCAAATCGGCTTGCAAAGTAGGTCCTATAAAAAGACAATCATTTAGGGTATTACCATATGAAGTTCTATTAAAGGCATTAAAAACAAATCGAAGTTTAGTTGTTTTTCTCTCCGGTTTGATCACTGGGTGATGTGCCAAATAGCATGATTTTGTGACGGCTTGGTTATATGATTTTACTACTCGCATTTGATATAAATGCAAATAGTCCATTAACATATCGTCATACATAATTTTAATTTCTGTTTTTTTAGAGAGGGACGATTCTACACGCATTAATTGTTTAAGCGCACTAGATCTCGATATTCCCAAAGAAATCTCAAGAGGAAACTCTGGTTTGAAGGGCAACGACACAGTATATCTACCAGTAGAATCCCGACTAGTGGTTTCTTATAAATTTCTTCACAAAATTTATCAGAAGGCGACAAAATTTTTCTTTTTGGAGTTTCTTCCAACTCCCAAAATTTCAAAAGATTTTGATATAAATTATCCTCTTCAGAAAATGTTACAGCAGTGGAAAAAACATTAACAGAATCATATGCTGAAGAGTCAAGTGGACCCGTTTAAATCCATCCAAATACAGTTTTCTGGGCCATTTACGATCCACAAATATTTCGACGAACTTCACCAAGAATTATTTGGGGATATAAATCTGCACCAAGTAACAGATCTATTGATCTACTTTTATGGAAATTACGATCTGCCAATTTCAAATTCGGTAATTCCTTTCTAATATCCGAAGGACACATAAAAGATGGCAAATTACCTTATATGGCAGGTAAAACGAAAGCACACGTCTCCAATTTGAGTTCTCGATCCAAGGGCGACCCCACTCTAATAGTACAAATTTTCTTACTAATTGTGGAAGCTTCTCTGTTAACACCGGAAATCTTTACATTCGTAGAATGTGACGGAAGTCGCAATTGATTTCGCAAATATTCAGATATGAATGAAGCTTCAGACGCTGGATCTATTAAGGCTGGATACGTTGTATAATGGCAAATAATGGAGACCATCGCAGTTCCTAGCAATACAGACGGATTCTGTGAAAGGTGAAAAACTTGACGATTAGAATTAGAGCGAGCGGCAGTTGATGTCGAAGACATCTCTGAACCTAAATCAGAGGATCTGAAAACAGGATTTGTGTTTGAATTGTTTGATAAATGTACTTCAGCGGAATTATCGATAGAAGATTCCCTATGAAGCATAGTGTGATGTTTCTGGTTGCATTTAAAACAAAGATGTTCGCTTTTACAATCTTTGACTTCATGAGATTTCGAAAGACAGTTCACACAACAATCAAACTTTTTTGTGTTGGAAAATCTCTCAGAAACAGACATATTTTTAAAATGACGGAAAAATCTTAACAAATGATTTTGTTTGGGACATAAAACATACGAGGCCGAAGAGCCTTTTGTCGAAACATGACCTTTGATTTTTCTATAATTTATTTTCTTTTCATTTTCTGAACTGTATACAATCTAACGTCTGAATTCGTTCAGATAAAAATAGTTTCAAATCTTACCACAGGGACAAGGCACCTTTGTCTTTTATTGTATGCTCCCATAGAGCGACTGTATTCGAAGGCACTCGCTGAATACAAATAAATACAATAATAGGGCCCCAGTTTGTGGTATCAATTTCATAAATTTACAGTCAAAAATCCATTAATACCACGTTGCAGATTCTTTAGAGCGAAGCTCGATTCTTTAGATACGGATTCTAAATTAAAAAGTGATTTCAATTGATTGTTGACCAACAATCGAGGATTTTCGTATGTCGTTTTCAGACTATTCCACGCGATATCAAATCCTCCATTCGTTAACGGACACTTTGATACAATTTCTTTAGCCTCTTTGCTCCTTTTCTTTAATAAATAACATAATTTTTCAATGTTACTGAGGCGACTATTATTTATATACAAAGCCGTAAAAATATTTCTAAACGTTGGCCATGAAAGATAATCCCCTTCAAAAATATCAGTATCACATGGTGGTAATGGTAAATTATGAAACACATTATCACTGGATACTGTATTTTTTTGTTCAGATTTATCTTTTAATTCATCATTTTTAATTAGAATATTTTTCATACAACGCGCATCAGCATGCAGAGTGTTTTCGTATTTTACCTCTGCAGCTTCTAATTCTTCAGCTTTGCCTTTTGCTGAAGCTTCAAGTTCCTCTATTCCAGTTTCTTATGTCGTTTTCACTTTTTCCCACAATGATTTTAATTCATCATTCATTATTTCTAATGTATAGGCGTGATGATCGTCATCACGAATTTTTTCAAATCTAACTTCAAATTTGAAAATTGCATCTGAAGCGCGTATAAAACTTTTAAAATGTTTCATTGTGGAATAATTTAATATATGAAAATAATGGAATATATTGAAACTGTAATTTTATTTATGTGTACAGAAATAAATTTAAAAGTTTTTATTTTCAAAATATCACAAGTTGTTGTATGAAAATATCACAGATAGAACACCGAAGTAAAGGCAATATGATAATAAAAAAAAAACGGATCAATTTCAACCTGCTTGTGGTCACAAATATTTAATTTACCGGAGGTTAATATATAATAAAATTATAATGCTAATAACAATATATTTAATAAATATAAATAATATATAATAAAATTATTATTAATAAATTTAATTTAATTTATTTGGTTTATGTGCAATTGTACCACGAAAAGATTAAATTCTTTAAAGTATTTTAAGAGATAAATTTACGTACGTATGTATAAATATGTAATAGGTACATTACTTTTTATTTTCTTTTGATGCGAAGATTTTTTCTACATGCATACATACGTATGTATATCGAAATCAAATATTTTATTATATTTCGTTATATACGAATTTTATTTAATTTCTTTTTGCGTGGTTATTCGCGTAAACAAACTCAATCACTTTAATTCTTTCTTTTCTCTGTACAATGCACAAGAACTCAATATATATTGTGTAAATCGCAAATTAATTATTAACAATTATTTCTACCGACACTGTTTTATAAATATAACCAAAGCTGTTATCATATGCAAGTGCAAATTTTTCAAGTATGTATGTGTATATTTGCATTTGCATATGCGACTGTGTTTTGTTGTTTTATGTTTACTTCACTATAAATCAACCACCTCTTAATAACAATTTACTAACCTGTTTTCCTTAGTTTTATTTACCAAATTGAAATTTGAAAATATAATAAAGCTTCCTCGTGAAGGATTTGGCGTTGAATTTAATTCCTTGTAAAATCCGGTGCGGAGGACCAATGTTTCGGCGTATATCCGATGGGTTATAGCAATTTATATAGATAAATGAAAACACAAGGAATTTTAGATTAATTAAACAAATATAAGCTTTATTTAATTTTGGTATTTTTTCGATAGTTACCTTGTAAAGGTTCTTGGAAATAGGCAGTAATTGCTTTAAACGAAGTGTTTTGATGACGATCCAAATAGAAAGTAAAGTAAAAGTATTTACCTTAAATTCTTTTTGAACACAACATTTAAGTACGGTTACCGGTTCACTCGTTGAAAACCCAAAGGCTTCCAACAAGGATGACTTAAAATTTATTAAAAGTTTTAAAAACAGTGAAACCGCGATTTGACGACTACGTACTTAAACACCTGCTATTATTGTATCATAATTATTTTCACATACTTCTTCAATTATTTGTTCAAACACTACACAAAATTCTGCCTCACTGCTGCTTGGAGATCTATACACCGCCATTATTACTATTTGTTTGTCTTTTATTTTTGCCATAAATGCACTAATCCAGTAATTTGAATTCGAAGTCCTTTCTCCAATTCTTGTCCTTTCTCTTTTTGAAATACACTCCCTGTTCTAATTGAATTTGAGTAGGTAATGTAGTGTTCATATTCTGGTAATTGTGTTTTTTGTTCATGTATATACTTTGTTAAATGTATTTCGGAAAGTATTATAAAATCTGCATTTTGCTCATCAGCCATTATTTCTAATTGGTTGTAATTATTAATTAATCCACATATATTTGTGTATATGCCTCTTATTTTCTGTGATTGTTATATTATTAACCCTAATCTCTTCTTTTTACTATTAAGTATATTTTGATATACAGGACATTCTCGAATGGATGCGACATGATTTTCGTCTAGTCCCACATTTGTTTGTTTTGATGTAGGTTATACATTTATTGATTGTTTCCTTTTCACAATCCTTGGATTTGTGGCAACCATGACATTTGTTACACGTTTCCACATTTTTACATTCTCCATCCTTGTGATTATACCCTTGACATTTGTGACATTGAATTACATCAGTCATATCAAATATTCTGCATTTTTCCCACCCAATGTTAAATTTTTGTGCTGCCTTAATCTTATATGTTTCTTTGTCTACTATTATTATATATATCTACTATTATTAGATATAATATATTACTCTATTATATCTTTTAATTTGATATGACTTGACTATTTTTATATCATGTTCTTACAATTGTTGATTTTGTCTCGATATTTTTGCAATCAGTTCTTCCTCTGTAGATTTAAATGACATGTCGGTTATTATATACCCATTTGATTTTCAATAGCATTTTTCTCCCCTTTCCTCATAGTTCTCACTTTCTATCACAATTGTTCCATATCTTCTATTTTCAATGCTTGCTATATTGAGATTGACCGGATCAACCTTATTATTTAAGTCCTTTTTTGTTTATTAAATTTTTTGTTTATTAAATTTTTTGTTTTTCCTTGGGTTTTACAATTAATAGCAACTGTTTTTTTTTAAATCTGGCAACTCCTTATTCTTTTTTACTGTTTCTGCGAATGACAATTTGTTTTGTTTATCTTTTGATTCTCCAATTTCTTTTAATTTCATTACATGTCTTTTTGTTGCTTTATTTTCAAAATCATTTACGACGGCTGTAATGTACACATACTTATGCACCCCCTTTTAACACAATTCATAATAATTTTTGTTCATATTAAATTACAACATAACTACGTCAATGAACTTATCACAATTTTAAATACAACATGACCATGAACGCAAAACTGCTTAATTGCAATTTGGTTTCAAAATATTCTTATTACACCATGAAGTTCATTGACGTACACAAAGTCGTAAAAATACTTAGTTTCCACATACAGATATTTTTTGGAAAATTCCATTCCATTATGCAAAATCAATACAAGAATTGATTTTGATTGAATTATGCTGAATAGACATAAGCTTATTATATAAGCGTAGAAATAAGCTAAATAAAATTAGAATTAATCTTAACGCGAAATAAGAAAGTGTTTTACTAATTCTCCAAAAAAAAAAAAAATCGGCGTGCAAACGCTGGACTAATCTGGCAGAAGTGCTCAGAAATACTTATCCCTTTTTTTATTACACATTAAACATTTAAAATACATTACACGGCGCTTAGTTTTTTAACTTCATTTAAATTTTGTTCACATATTTTTGTGCATTATCTATTTTTTTAAATCTTTCTTCGTCCCTTTTTTTTGATTGCTTTTAATAATTGTTTAATTTCATACTCCTTTTTCTTAAGCGACATTTCAAATTCTGTTTTATATTCCACCAAGTGTGTTTTGTTTTTTTTTACACCGTCTTGTATGTCCTTCAACACAAAGTCTGCATTGTGAATGTACTGAATGCAGTCATCACATATAAACCTTATGAAAGGATTGGTTTCCAGTACTTAAGAGGAATATTGGTCAAGGTCTGAACATTTATCCATACAATGATAGACTTTGCCATACTCTCTTACGCATACTATGCCAGTTTCTCTTGCATTTACGGCATTCAACCATTGCATTACAAAGTTTTTGAACTGTGTTAAAATTCAATGTTTTCTCTATTAATCTTATATTTGCTAGCATTCGCTTTTTATTTATTTATTGCTCTAAATAGTCTTTCATATTTTTTTACCGGTAAATATTTTTATTTTTTATAAATAACTATGTTTTTCTTTCAACTGCTACTTCGTGATCGTTCGTTATTCGCTACCGAAAGAAGATAATCCCAAATTTACATTGCAAACTAGTTGTTGAATTATATTAAATTTTATACACACAATTAATAATTGGGGGATTCACACTGTAGTCATAGAGTCATAAGTCATAAAATAATAGCACGAAAAATATGACAAGTGTGAACAACCCGTCATAACTTGGTCTGCTGAATAAATTTGTATATATATGTTTGATGAATGTTTAGAAAATTCAGTAAAAAAAACTATCAAAAAGAAAGACAATTAAAGAAAACTATAAATGCAAATGGTTCAATAAAGAATTAAGACTTTTGAAAAGAGAGAAAATATGCAAATACCAAATAGCTAAAATACAAAACACAAATGAAGCATGGGCCTTGTACAAATCGGTACGGAATTTTTATAAAGTTAGAATTGAAAATGAAAAAAATAATTACGTAAATAACAAAATTAATAATGCTAATGATCAAAAACAAATGTGGAGAGAGATAGACAGAGTACAAAGAAAATTCTAAAATAGCTGATAACTTCAATAATTATTTCATAAGTAGTATTAAAATAACAATAGACCCGATAAATAATGTGCAATATATCGATAACACGACTCAACAAAAAAATTTTTGTTGCTTGTCCTAAAGTTTATATTAGGATTTTTCGGTCAATTATACATAATAACGAAAGGAAAATAACTTTTTTTGATATAAAGTTTGCTTTTGTGATAGCTATAGTAATAATACTCATTTTCTGTTATAAATTTCAATTTACCTTCAATAATACTGCGAGATCAGAGTGGGGTTTTTACATTCACCCAGTGCCTCCAGGTGGCACTCGAGTGATAAACAAAGATCAGGTGTTTTATACATGTCTAGAAAATATTAAAATGTCATCGCGAAAGTGTAAATATGATGGTGATGCATTTTGTTATATATGTGGTCAATTTATCAAAGATCGAGACATGAAATATGAACCCAAACACCACCTTATTTCTACAGAAGATTTTAACGACTTGATAAGGGATTTGAATTTGCCAAAAAATAAAGCAGAGCTTTTAGGCTCTCGTTTAAAACAGTGGAATTTGCTTGCTGATGTTAATATCACGGATCAGCGAACTAGGCATGAAACGTTTTCAACAGTTTTCGCAAAAGAAGATGGACTTTGTTTTTGTAATGACATAAAAGGTATGTTCGAAGAAATTGGCATACCTTGTGTTCCAAGCGAATGGCGTTTATTCATTGACAGCTCTACAAAAAGTTTAAAAGCTGTTTTATTACACAACGGAAATAAATTCCCATCTCTTCCAATTGTGCACTCAGTACATCTAAAAGAAAATTATGAAAGTGTTAAGATTTTGCTCAAATCGACAAAGTATCATGAGTATAACTGGCAGCTGATTGGAGATTTCAAAATGGTCGGATTTTTGATGGGACTACAGAGCGGATACACAAAGTATCCTTGTTACCTGTGCTTTGGGATAGCAGAGCGGAGTAAAAGCACTATATCCAACGGTCATGGCCTGTTAGAACAGAACTTTGTGTCGGAAAACAAAACATAAAATATGATTCGATTGTTGAAGCGGAAAAAGTGTTAATGCCGCCTCTGCACATTAAGCTAGGGTTGATGAAACAATTTGTTAAAAAACTCGATCAGACCTCAGAAGCTTTTGAATACTTAAAAAAGTTTTTTCCTGAGTTATCAGAAGCAAAGGTTAAAGCTGGGGTTTTTGTTGGTCCGCAAATTAGAAAAATTTTCGCCGATGAAGAATCTCCAAAGTTACTGAATCGTACTCAAAAAGCAAGTTGGAACAGTTTTAAAGCAGTAGATTTTGGATTTTTAGGAAATAACGAAGCTGAAAACTAAGAAAACTTAGTTGAAGAAATGCTAAAAAATTTTAATGCCATGGGCTCCAGGATGTCATTAAGAATATGGGAGCATATTCAGAAGAGCAAGGAGAACGTTTTCATCAGGACATTATGAACTTCGAACAGCGTTATCAAGGCCAATACAACGAAAACATGATGGGAGACTATATCTGGGGTTTAATGAGAGAAAGTACTTATGTACATAGGAGAAAAACTAAAAATGTACACTTTTAAGCTATTTTCCACTTTTTGTAAGATATTTTGATAAAGAAACTTAACAAAAACTATAAATGTATATATGTGTATGGTTCTATCTTCGATTAAACAAAACCATAAAGTTTGAAAAATATCGTTTATTCGGTGTTCTAAATACAAAAGCAAACTATTCTATGTCATATATAATTTTTTTGTGTAATTACGACCTAAACTATCGAAATTTTATACCTTGAAGTCAAAGTCAAATTTTGTGTTGATCCGTGTAATACACCTGCGATAAACTCGCAATTTAAATTTCGTGCAATAGCAATTGAGGAGTTGAGAAAAATATGTAAAAAGTTAAAAGATAAGTCAGACTATAATAAAATATCAATTAATATGATTCTAAACAGTTGGAATATAGCAGGAAAACCATTGCTCGATATAATTAATAAGACCGGAGTATTCCCTGAAAACTGGAAAACAACAATGGTAATACCAATTGAAAAGGTAGCGAAGACAAGAAAATGCGAAGAATATCGACCAATTAACACCCTAAAAAATTGTGAGAAGATTATAGAAAAAGTGGTAAAAGAGCAACTGGAACAGTATATCGAACACAATGGAATATTATTCAAGTACCAATCAGGATTCAGACAAAAATTTTCATGCGAAACAGCACTTAACTATTTAATAAACAGATGGAAAAAACAGATGGAAATAATTGCAATTTTTCTGGACTTCAAAAGAGCATTCGAAACAATTGATAGAAATATACTTCTGCAAAAGCTACATAGATACGGGGTGAGAGGAATAGAGCTACAATGGTTTAAATCTTACTTAACAAACAGAAAACAAATCACCAACGTAAACAATGTTAAATCTAGTATAAAAATTAATGACTCCGGAGTTCCACAAGTATCAATTCTGGGAGCATTGTTATTTATTATATATATATATATATATATATATATATATATATTTAGTTTAATCGTTGACCTGTTGTATTATAATAATATTCTTGTTTTTTCGTTCGGCTATAGGCCAGGTTTTTAACAATCAATAAACACTAAATATTTTTTGATTATTAAATCTTTATTTAATGTTATTTTTCCCAATATTTCGAATAGCTTCGCTATTCATCTTCAGGGGAACACTGTTGGGTACAAAACAATAAATGATAAACATTAAAATTAATTTTTGATTATTTCTAATAAATTTACAATTACATACATGTAAATTAAAAATTAAATAAAATTAGATTTAATTAACATATTTTCAATATGTCGATCCTCTGTAGTCCCTAGCTGCGAAAAATGATTTGTTTATGTTGTTTCTTGTGTTTGTTTATCACACTTCTGTAAATTTGAGCGCATTTCTCTGTGTCTTGTTTATAGTTGTCTTTTCTCTGCAGGAACGTCAATTATGTTTAACATATCTAAAGTAAATCTCCTGGAATAATGGTTTTCTTGTTGTAATATTTTTACATTACCAAACTTTGGCACATGATTTTCCTTTGCACAGTGGGCCGCAAGTGCAGTTTTTTGCTCCATGGGTTTGTTTTTCATTCTTATGTCTGATTTATGAGATGTTAGTCTGGTCTTCAGTTTATTTTTAGTTGTTCCTACGTATTTCTTATTGCATGTGCCTGAGCCGTCACCGTTGCAGTTAATACTATATATAACGTTGCATTTGTCCTCTTTCTTTAATTTAGTCTTTGTGTTACTATATAGGCTCTGCATAGTATTATTCGTCTTAAATGCAAGTTGATATTTCTCAATGTCATATAGATCTGCGTTTTTTAACCTTTCAGAAAAACCTTTTATATATGTTAGTCCTTTATAATACTTTGTATTAGTCTCTCTTCTTATTGTTGTGTCACTCTTTTTATATATTAAATTGTTTATAATAGTTTTCGGAAAATCGTTCATGTCTAAGATTTCTTTTATTTTCCGTAAATTTTCCTCATGATACCTATCGTCACTAATGGTCAGTACTCGTCTGATGAAATTATTTGCTTTGTTTATTATAATTCTTCTGGGATGTTTGGAATGGAAATTAATCAGACGACCGGATGCAGTGGGTTTTTGATACCAGTTGACTGTCATCATATTTTGGTGTCTACTAACAATTGCATCTAAATATGGTAATTTACTATCTCTTTCCGTTTCCACTGTAAATTGTATTTGTGGGTTAAACGCATTTAAAACATTTAGAACTTCATCTGCCGTATCTCTATTTATGATAGCAAATATGTCATCTACGTATTTTGTTAATAATCTGGGTTTTATTTTTTTAATTTTGTAAGGGATTGATCCAGTAACTCCTCCATAACAATATCGGAAACAACTGGTGATACAGGTGATCCCATCGGCATTCCCTTACATTGTCCGTAAATTCGTTCTTCATATTTAAAATAACGGCTGTCTTTGATGCAAAACCTTAGTAACTCCATGAAAAGGTATTTTGGTATTTTTGTGTGTTGTTGTAATATGTCCCACTTATTTTCTATTATTTGTAGTGCTAAATTTATAGGTATGCTCGGAAATAGCGATACTACGTCATATGATACCATAATTTCATTACTGTCTAATCTCTTATTATTTACCTTTGATTTAAATTCCACTGCGTCTCTTACATTGTAAGCTGAGTTCTGGTTACAAAATACAATTTACAGTGGAAACGGAAAGAGATAGTAAATTACCATATTTAGATGCAATTGTTAGTAGACACCAAAATATGATGACAGTCAACTGGTATCAAAAACCCACTGCATCCGGTCGTCTGATTAATTTCCATTCCAAACATCCCAGAAGAATTATAATAAACACAGCAAATAATTTCATCAGACGAGTACTGACCATTAGTGACGATAGGTATCATGAGGAAAATAAAAGAAATCTTAGAAATGAACGATTTTCCGAAAACTATTATAAACAATTTAATATATAAAAAGAGTGACACAACAATAAGAAGAGAGACTAATACAAAGTATTATAAAGGACTAACATGTATAAAAGGTTTTTCTGAAAGGTTAAAAAACTCAGATCTATATGACATTGAGAAATATCAATTTGCATTTAAAACGAATAATACTATGCAGAGCCTATATAGTAACACAAAGACTAAATTAAAGAAAGAGGACAAATGCAACGTTATATATAGTATTAACTGCAACGGTGACGGCTCAGGCACATGCAATAAGAAATACGTAGGAACAACTAAAAATAAACTGAAGACCAGACTAACATCTCATAAATCAGACATAAGAATGAAAAACAAACCCATGGAGCAAAAAACTGCACTTGCGGCCCACTGTGCAAAGGAAAATCATGTGCCAAATTTTGATAATGTAAAAATATTACAACAAGAAAACCATTATTCCAGGAGATTTACTTTATAGATGTTACACATAATTGACGTTCCTGCAGAGAAAAGACTTAACTATAAACAAGACACAGAGAAATGCGCTCAAATTTACAATAGTGTGATAAACAAACACAAGAAACAACATAAACAAATCAGTTTTCGCAGCTAAGGACTACAGACGATCGACATATTGAAAATATGTTAATTAAATCTAATTTAATTTAATTTAATTTTTAATTTACATGTATGTAATTGTAAATTTATTAGAAATAATCAAAAATTTATTTTAATGTTTATCATTTATTGTTTTGTACCCAACAGTGTTCCCCTGAAGATGAATAGCGAAGCTATTCGAAATATTGGGAAAAATAACATTAAATAAAGATTAAATAATCAAAAAATATTTAGTGTTTATTGATTGTTAAAAACCTGGCCTATAGCCGAACGAAAAAACAAGAATATTGTTATTTATTATATACATCAATGATATACCAAATCTGCTGCAGAAATGCGAAATAGTACTATATGCTGATGACACTCTTATCTTTACGGAGGCAGAATCTAACCAAGAACGCTATCACAACCTTGCACTGGATATGGAAACTGTCAACGCTTGGCTAAATATGAATAAACTTAAACTAAACGAGAATAAAACGAAAATTATGGAAATAAACACCACAAGTAACGAAATTTTTAAAATAAATAATCAAATAAGAGAAAAGGTGGATCAAATAAAATATTTGGGTTACATTATCGATAAGGAGTTAAAATTTAAAAAACACATAGATTATATTTGTAAGAAAATCGGCAAGAAAATAAGTTTTTTAAAAAGAATCAGAAAGCAAGTCTCGACTATAACGGCAATAAATATTTACAACACTATTATAAAACCACATTTTGAATACGGGTCAACAATTTTGTTCACATGCTGTACAACAAATCAAATTGAGAGACTTCAGAAATTACAAAATAAGGCGATGAGAACTATATTAAGGTGCAACAGATACACATCTATTCGTCGTATGTTAGAAACCCTAAAATGGATTAATATAGAACAAAGGCTCAAAATGAACACCATAAACTTTATACGAAAAATTGAAATCGGAGAGGCGCCAATGTACTTAACTGAACAGATGGAATATGTGAGAGAAGCTCAGCCATACCAACTACGCAACATGAACCACTTTAGAATCGAGAGAGTATCAACAACAGCAAGGCAGCGATCGCTTTTCTACAAAGGGCTACAACTATACAACTCCTTGCCGAATAATGTAATCATGATTTAAAAGAGCATAATGTCTAAACTTAATATAAATTAAATTGTAATATGGAATATAATATAAATTGTAAGACTTTTGTAGAGTATTTATAATACTAATAAAGATAATAATAATAACCTTTAACTTACTAGGTGAATTTTTTTGACACTTAGCACGAGGTGGTAGTAAAATTAACACCACAATTTTTTTCATATAATTTTTAATGTTTACATTTTATGATCATTTTTTGCCTAGATTATTCTATATTAAATACTTTAAACAAATTTCTTGAAAAAAAAAAAATAAAGAAACATTTTCTATTTAAAAAAAATTGTACTTTATTTTATAACCATCTATTACAGATATGAAAAATTATACATTTGTATTATACTCATTAGAATATTAAAAAAAAAGTAAAACAAAAAATAAATGGCATTTTTCCACAGCCTATCGTATGAACATAAAAAAATAAAATAGCATTTCAATAAATTTAATATTCATAAAAAAATAACAATCAGTCTTTTAGTGAAAAATAATCATTCTTCAAATTCAGTCTCCGCACAGTTAATACATAGCCGCTTGCTACAACCCATACACATTGGCCTATTACACTCTAGACAGGTGTGTGTAGTTTTTCTTTTTAATTTATTAGGGCATATGTAGCATAATTTGCTTGTAGCTTGAGTAGGTTTTTGAGTTACGGGCGGGGGAAGAGAATTAGATCCTAATATTGTATGAATAATATCACGTAGAGAACGAGTTAATCTTTGATTGTGTTCTCTTCTTTGCAAGTGGGGCACAATTAAACTCCTAGCAGTTTTCTTTAAAAAGTTCGCCCTTGAAATTTCTTTGTAATTATGAGCTGACTGGTTTAAAATATATCCATTAACTCCACATATATCTAGTAATCTATAGAATATAGCTAAAGGCCAACGTCGTGTACGGCGACTACATGAATAAATTGAACATTTTTTGTCCAATTCATCTACTCCTCCCTTTGTATTATTGTAGTCAGCTATTATTTCTGGCTTATTAGTTTGGGAATCAATTGCTTCTTTATGATGCATTGTAGAAATTAAAACAACCGCACGGTTTTTTTTCGGCACATACGACAAAAGTGTGATGTCTTTTGTAAATCCATATAAAGAACTTCCAACTTCTCTTTTTTTATTGGGCAGAAATTCTAAAGGAATCTCTTTTTTATTTTTCCTCATAGTTCCCAAATAAGTCATTTGGCGAGTTTTCAACTTCTCAGCTAATGGAATAGATGAAAACCAATTATCTGCCGTTATATTTCTATTACTTCCTTCAATGTGACTACAAAGTCGCAAAACTGCTTGAGTTGGCACAGCAAGTTTTTTATCATTAGTGCTAAGATTAACACCATCAGAGTTTTTTCCATAGTATATGTAGGCATTTGAAAGATAATGGGTACGCGCATCCGTTAGCGCCATTATCTTGATGCCATACTTTGCGGGTTTCTGGGGCATATAGACCTTAAACTTGCACCTGCCACGAAATGGAACAAGCATTTCGTCAATACACGCATGAGTGCCTATAGAATAGTTCGTCTTACAATTTTCTATTATTCTGTTGAAAATATCAGAAATTGCAGCAATGGGGTCGCTTGCTAATCGTTCTGCTCGGTTTGAAGAATTATCAAACCGCAAACAACAAAGTATGGTTAAAAATCTATTTCTGGACATTGTAGCTCTAAAAATATTTCTTCCAGTTCCATCAGCTGAAAACATAACATCTATGCTTTCACGATTAGATTTAAAAACAGACGAGTAAACTAGTAAGCCTAAAAATGCTCTAAATTCGATCTTATCGAGAGGTTTTGCTTCTAATTTGTTTGTGGATTGAAACTTTACATCTAGTTTTTTGTTCGTATGCTTGATTATTATGTCTTCAATAGATTCATCAAAAAGCTTTGACCAGTATCGATACATCATACCTTCCGAATCATCTTCACTATTTTGGGAACCCACTGAACATGGTAATCTTACGATATTATGTAAGGGAGTTCTAGTGAAACGCGTTGGTTGTTGTGCTGACCATTTAAAGCGGTTTCTTCCATAATAGTAAGAATTTTGAGAAGTATTGTTGTTTGGTTCAATATTGTTTTCATGCACTTCGCAGTCTTCAAAATCTTGTACTTCATCGATATTATTATTTGTGTCCATTTCCTCTTCGCTTGCTGTTTCCAATATTTCTGAATCATTATCACTATAGATTTCAGCACAAAAGTCTGCATCTACGACCTCGTCATCAACGTCGCTTACCATATCATCGAGATCATCATCGTAAAAATGTTCATCCTCTTCTTCTAAGAGTCTAGTGATGTCTTCTATTTTCATGTTTTTTGAATGTGCCATTTTGTCTGCTGGGTTGTATCAAAATATAAAGATTTTTAAAACTTTTTATTTAAAATGGAAGATAATGAATTAAAACTTACTCTTACACAGACGTGTAGTAAAAAATTTTATATGGGTTATTAACGTTGACTTGTAGGTGGTAGAAAAATATTTTCTATAAGACAATTACACATACAACGACGTGGTAGTAAAATATTTTCTATAAAAAAAAACCATAAATGATGACGTGTAGTAAATTTTACACCAACACCCTAAAATGTCCGTAACTCTAGTCAGTGCGACGAGCAAAACAATACTAATAATTAGAGCATGGCAAAATATGAGGGTACTTAGAACATTAGCTTAGAGAGTGAAAAAGAAAAAAAGTTATATGAGAAAAGAAAGGGAGAGTGTAAAATTTACCACCACATATTAAGTTAAAGGATAATAATAATAATAATAATAATAATAATAATTATAATAATAATAATTATAATAATAATAATTATAATTATAATAATTATAATTATAATTATAATTATAATTATAATTATAATTATAATAATAATAATAATAATAATAATTATTATAATAATTATAATTATAATTGTAATAATTATAATTATAATTATAATTTTAATTATAATTATAATAATAATTATAATAATAATTATAATAATTATTATAATAATTATAATAATAATTATAATAATAATTATAATTATAATAATAATAATAATAATAATAATAATAATTATAATAATTATAATAATTATAATAATTATAATAATTATAATAATTATAATAATTATAATAATTATAATAATTATAATAATAATAATTATAATTATAATTATAATTATAATTATAATTATAATTATAATTATAATTATTATAATAATTATAATAATAATTATAATAATAATTATAATAATAATTATAATAATAATTATAATAATAATTATAATAATAATTAAAATAATAATTATAATAATAATTATAATAATAATTATAATAATAATTATAATCATAATTATAATAATAATTATAATAATAATTATAATAATAATAATAATAATAATAATAATAATAATAATAATAATGATAATAATAATGATAATAATAATTATAATAATTATAATAATTATAATAATTATAATATTTATAATAATAATTATAATAATAATTATAATAATAATAATAATTATAATAATAATTATAATAATAATAATTATAATAATAATTATAATTATAATTATAATTATAATAATAATTATAATAATAATTATAATTTTTTTTTTTTTTTTTTTTTTGGGTGCAAGGTGGGAAAAAACTTTATGCTTGATACGCGGATCGTCATCCACGCCGTATGCCGGACTCCGTTCTAACGGTTACCGGCTAAAAACCCGCCTTGTCGCTCTTTGGGATATGTTGCCCACCTGGGAACTGTCTTAACATTACTTCCAGGTGGCTCCCGATGTTTGGTGTGTTCCACCACTTCCTCTTGTAGTGCCTGCGTCCAGGCCCCCTATTTTATACTAATTTAAATTTTATGGTATTTTAAGCTGCATCTAGATCCAGTTTTTTTGAGCGGAGAACGAGCTCAATATATCCTGCAATTGCCTTCCAGTTTTCGTCACTGCTTATCATCTTATCGACGATATTTTCGACCTTTAGTTCGGACGTTAGGTTTTCTATTCTTCTGCGGCTCTCATTCCAGCGGCAGCATTTGAAGAAAGTGTGTTCGGCGTCGTCTATTACTTCTTTTTCCTCGTAAATGCAGAAGGGCGTGCTACATTTGCCCATTTTGTGCAGGTACTTCCGGAAATATCCGTGCCCGGATAACATCTGTGTTATGTAATAGTTTACTTCCCCGCTTTGCCGTTCTGTCCATTTTTGAATATTGGGAATTAGTTTGAAAGTCCACCTGCCGGGAGTGTCGTTTTCCCATCGCGTTTTCCATTTCACTATAGTTTGCTGTTTAATGGCTTCTATTTCTTCCTCTGGTTGGGGGTTGTTTACTTTGGCATTGTATATATTCAACCGTTCAGCTGCATGCAGATCTATAGGCTTCATTCCTGCTATAACCAGAACTGCGGATGCGGATACGGTGCGATATGCTGACGTAACCCGTAGCGCTGCTATCCTTTGCACGGCCAGGAGTTTTTTCGCTCTGCTTTTGGTGCTTAATGTTTCAGCCCATATTTCGCATCCGTATAAGAGGATGCTATTTGCTGTCTCCATTAGTAGCTTACGTTTTTTTGGGAGTGGTCCCCCGATGTTTGCCATTAATCGGCTGAGCTGCATTGTTGTCTTTGCGGCTTTTTGTGTTGCGTACTGGATCTGATTTGAGTAGGTCAGCTTTGGGTCCAGTCTTACTCCGAGATACTTGACCATTTTTTTAGTGGGTAGTAATATATCACCTATGTGCATTTCCATCTCGACTGGTATTTGTCGCCTGGTAAGTAACAACAACTCTGTTTTATGCATTGCAAGCTGTAGGCCATGTGAATCTAGCCAGTTTTTGGTTCTTATCATCACTTGACTCAATTTGCGTTGAGCGTCCTCGGTGTTTCTTGCTGTGATGACAGCTGCTATGTCATCGGCGTACCCCACAAGATATGTGTCTTGCGGCATTTCTTGCTTGAGTATTTCATCATAGGTGGCATTCCACAGGGAGGGTCCCAGAATGGAGCCCTGCGCTGCCCCTGAAGTAACCTGTATTTTCTTCCTTCCTGCGCTCGTGTTGTATATGAGTATTCTGTCCTTCAGATAGTTACCAATCATTCTTGTAAGATATTCTGGTAACTGGAAATTTCTCTTGAGGGCGTATAAAACATCAGACCACCTGAGGCTATTAAAAGCGTTTTTTACGTCTAGAGTTGCCAGTAGAACTATTGGTCTAGAGTAGTGATTTCTTTGTTGAGCGGCGTTGACTGCATCTACTACGTCTTTTAGGGCGCCTACTGTGGATTTTCCTGATCGGAATCCATGTTGTCTCCTGGAGAGATTTCCACCTGCAATGATAGCTTCTTCAAGCCGAGGTTTTATCAGTCTCTCAAACAACTTGCCTGCCGTATCCAGCATACAGAGTGGTCTATATGAAGATGGCGATTCAGGGTCCCCTTTCCCTTTGCTGATCAGTACCAGACTTTGTTTTTTCCAAGCGTTTGGAAAAACACCTTCTCTTAAACAGATGTTATACATTTCCAATAACAGTCTGGGTTTGTTGTTTGCAATCTCTTTGATTATTTCAGCTGGTATTCCGTCAGGTCCGGGCGCTTTCTTATTCTGAAGGCCACGAGCGGCTGTTTTGATTTCTTCCAGTGTAAAGGGGGGGAAGTTTGTAATTATTCCAGTTTCCTCTTCTTCTTCTCTCACTTCATGTTTTGGGAAGAGCGTTTCGACGAT
This sequence comes from Linnaemya vulpina, assembly GCA_963675445.1. Taxonomy (NCBI): domain Eukaryota; kingdom Metazoa; phylum Arthropoda; class Insecta; order Diptera; family Tachinidae; genus Linnaemya; species Linnaemya vulpina. The sequence continues at coordinate 31,042,035 of OY776281.1, forward strand.
GTTTAGCATGGTTTCTTCATCCATTTCGCTCACTGTATTTGTCATTCCTAATTTTTTCATAACAATTTTATAGCCGAGACCCCAAGGGTTTCGGTTTATGTCATCTCTCAGTTCCTCCCACTTCTCTCTTTTGCTGCTGTTTATCGCATTCCGGAGTTGTTTCTTGGCCTCTTTATAGTTCATGTGGTCAATCTCTGCTGTTCCTCTTCGCTTAGCTCTTGTGTATTTTCGCCTTTGTCGAATGCAATTTCGTCGGAGTTCATCTATCGAGTGGTTCCACCAGTACACTGCAGCTTTGTTTTTTGGCCTCTTCATCTTCGGCATTGCTTTATTGCATCCCTTCGTGATTATGTTCATAACTTGTCTGACGATAGTGTTTGCATCTCCATATATTTCTGTTGCTTCTGTTTGCCTATTGATTTCTGCCAGGAGGGCTAAGGAGTCTAGTTTATTTACATTCCACTTACGGGTGGATGCGTTTGCTTTTCTTGCTAAAGTACTATCGCTGCAATTGAGGGAGAGAGATATGTACTGATGGTCGCTGGCTGTGTATGTTTCAAGGACGTTCCAGCTTTCTATTCTGCTTGCTGCGCTCTCAGATACCAGAGTTATGTCGGGAATGGTGCCATTGCACCCGGGACGTCTGAAGGTGGGTACATTTCCTCTGTTAGCAATGATCAGCCCAGTTCTAGCTAGCATTTCTAACACTCGTCTTCCTCTCGAATTGGTTGTTTGCATTCCCCATTCTACGGCTTGTGAATTGAAGTCTCCCGCCACTACGAGGTGTCCGGCGAACTCTCGTGCAGTGTCTTCTATACCATCAAGCTTCTCTTGAAAGTCAGCTGTGCTATCGCTGGGTGTGAGGTAGCAGCTAATTATTGTAACGTTTTCGAATTGTATCCATACGAACCCGTTTCCTCTTCCATTTTTGTTTGGTTTTACATTTCCATTGGCTGAGATCCATATTGCGGCTGTTTTTGATTCATCTTCGAACCATAGTCCAGTACTCATCTGGCAGTACTGCTCACTTATGAGTACGATATCTGCTTTTTGTTCTATGGCTATTTGCGGTAGTAGAGCATGTGCCACTTTTCCTCGATGCATGTTTGCTTGTAATATTTTCACTGCGCCTTTGATTTATTTACTTTACAACTTCTTGAGCCTGGCAGGTGATTTGCCATACTCTTTTTTTCTTCGGAGCAAATGCAGCACTTTGGTGGTTTTTTGCATTCTTTCAGTTTGTGACCCTTCTCTCCGCACCTGATGCATAATCCCATACCTTTCCTATCAGGACCCTTACATTCCCACTGCATGTGACCATTTGCGAAGCATCGGAAGCAGCGTTTTGTTTCCTCGAGGTATCTTATTCGGCAGTTTGTTACTGCGATTTTTATCCTCCTGGTCTTCAGAAGATTATTCGCAACTGATGTTGGTAGGCAGACAAAGGCCTTCCTTTGCTCTCTACTATTTATGGCTGTTAGGCGAACGGTTATATCCTCTTCCGCTGCATTTGTTTCCTTACGTACTGCAGCAATAACCTCTTCTTCTGTAGATAGGGAATCAAGGTCCTGAATCTCTATTGTGACTTTGGGCCTCAAGTCTTGCACTGTGGCTGCTTCTTTGAGAGTTCCTTTGATAGAATTATAAAACTCGTCTTTCTTACCTCCTCTTCCCATTACAAGCAGTATTGCTCCGGTTTTTGTCTTCCGTATGGATTGTACTGCTACGTCTTGCTTCTCCGGTTTCACATTTTGCCTGATACTCCTTAGTACGTCCGCATAGCTATGGCCTTCTTGTGGCTTTATTATAACGGCTGCAGGCCGCTCTCTGGGCTTCTTCTGTTGTGGCTTTTTTCTATGCTCTTTACTCTTATTCTTTTCTACACCTTTGGGGGTATTAGTATCTTCTGTGTTGTTGTGCAGTTTTGATACTTTGTTCCTGTCATCTGCTGTCTTCTTTTGCTTCTTTCCAGGGTTGGATTCTGCTGGGCTAGAAGCATTGCGCTTATTTTGGGGTGTTGGAGGTAATGGCGTCGTATTGATGCCGCTCACGCCTGACTTGCGGATGATTTCCTCTTGCCTTGGCTGTGATCTGCTTTTTTCTCTGTCTCTTTCCGCATTTTTCCAGTTTCTGCGGTAGTCTGTAATTACATCCATAAGTTCCTCTAACTCTGACACTCCATTTTGGACATCCATGCTGATGTTTCTTTGTTTGGTCATTGCCAGACGCATTCTTTGGAGTACCTTTTTAAATTTCCCAAAGGCTTCTTCTTCAGACAGCCGCATTTTCACTATAAATTCCTGTCTAGGTGAGCTGTGTTTCACTGTGGGTTGGTCTGGCGTGCTTATTCCCATAGTACTTTTTTCTTGAGGAGTATCAAGAATATCCTCTTCGACTCGTATGGAAGAGGGTATTCGACTTACGGGAGATCGTCTAGTTTTTGTGCTGCTGTTGAAGATCGTATCAGTTTCTCTACGCTCTTTATTTTTTGGTGTATCAAGATTTGACATTTTGTGCTAAAAGGGCCCCACCTTGAAGTCGTTATCTGTACCCGTTTGTGTAGTCGCCCTTTTGATGATCTCGAGGGTCCCTTTGCATGCAGTGAGGTCCTCGCGAGGGTTGACATAAGTCCTTATGGGAGCATATGTTCAGTGCCAGATCGAGCATTAATTAGGATATCGAATCAACTAAACCTACACGGCCAACTTAATGGCTACGAGATACAGAGCGTTTTCCAAGTCCTTGCCAAGGTTTTAACGGGACGGAAGGCAGGTGTTATTATAATAATAATTATAATAATAATAATAATTATAATTATAATTATAATAATAATTATAATAATAATTATAATAATAATTATAATAATAATAATAATAATAATAATAATAATAATAATAATAACAATAATAATAATAATTATAATAATAATTATAATAATAATTATAATAATAATTATAATAATTATAATAATAATTATAATAATAATAATAATAATAATAATAATAATAATAATAATAATAATAATAATAATGATAATAGTAATGATAATAATAATTATAATAATTATAATAATTATAATAATTATAATAATTATAATAATTATAATTATTATATTAATTATAATAATTGTAATAATAATTATAATAATAATTATAATAATAATTATAATAATAATAATAATTATAATAATTATAATAATAATAATAATTATAATAATTATAATAATAATAATAATTATATAAATAATAATAATAATAATAATAATTATAATAATAATTATAATAATAATTATAATTATAATTATAATAATAATTATAATAATAATTATAATAATAATTATAATAATAATTATAATAATAATAATAATTATAATAATAGTTATACTAATAATAATAATTATAATTATAATTATAATTATAATTATAATTATAATTATAATTATAATTATAATTATAATTATAATTGTAGTTATAATAATAATTATAATAATAATTATAATAATAATTATAATAATAATAATAATAATAATAATAATTATTATTATTATTATTATTATTATTATTATTATTATTATTATTATTATTATTGTAATAATTATAATAATAATTATAATAATAATTATAATAATAATTATAATAATAATTGTAATAATAATTATAATAATAATTATAATAATAATAATAATTATTATAATTATAATTATAATTATAATTATAATTATAATTATAATTATAATTATAATTATAATTATAATTATAATAATAATTATAATTATAATAATAATTATAATAATAATAATAATAATAATAATAATAATAATAATAATAATAATAATATTCTTGTTTTATCGTTCGGCTATAGGTCAGGTTTTTAAAAATCAATAAACACTAAATATTATTTAATCTTTCTTTAATAACATTAAATAAAGATTATTTAATCTTTATTTAATGTTATTTTTCCCAATATTTCGAATAGCTTCGCTATTCATCTTCAGGGGAACACTGTTGGGTACAAAACAATATATGATAAACATTAAAATTAATTTTTGATTATTTCTAATAAATTTACAATTACATACATGTAAATTAAAAATTAAATAAAATTAGATTTAATTAACATATTTTCAATATGTCGATCGTCTGTAGTCCCTAGCTGCGAAAAATGATTTGTTTATGTTGTTTCTTGTGTTTGTTTATCACACTTCTGTAAATTTGAGCGCATTTCTCTGTGTCTTGTTTATAGTTGTCTTTTCTCTGCAGGAACGTCAATTATGTGTAACATATCTAAAGTAAATCTCCTGGAATAATGGTTTTCTTGTTGTAATATTTTTACATTACCAAACTTTGGCACATGATTTTCCTTTGCACAGTGGGCCGCAAGTGCAGTTTTTTGCTCCATGGGTTTGTTTTTCATTCTTATGTCTGATTTATGAGATGTTAGTCTGGTCTTCAGTTTATTTTTAGTTGTTCCTACGTATTTCTTATTGCATGTGCCTGAGCCGTCACCGTTGCAGTTAATACTATATATAACGTTGCATTTGTCCTCTTTCTTTAATTTAGTCTTTGTGTTACTATATAGGCTCTGCATAGTATTATTCGTCTTAAATGCAAATTGATATTTCTCAATGTCATATAGATCTGAGTTTTTTAACCTTTCAGAAAAACCTTTTATATATGTTAGTCCTTTATAATACTTTGTATTAGTCTCTCTTCTTATTGTTGTGTCACTCTTTTTATATATTAAATTGTTTATAATAGTTTTCGGAAAATCGTTCATGTCTAAGATTTCTTTTATTTACCGTAAATTTTCCTCATGATACCTATCGTCACTAATGGTGAGTACTCGTCTGATGAAATTACTTGCTGTGTTTATTATAATTCTTCTGGGATGTTTGGAATGGAAATTAATCAGACGACCGGATGCAGTGGGTTTTTGATACCAGTTGACTGTCATCATATTTTGGTGTCTACTAACAATTGCATCTAAATATGGTAATTTACTATCTCTTTCCGTTTCCACTGTAAATTGTATTTGTGGGTTAAACGCATTTAAAACATTTAGAACTTCATCTGCCGTATCCTTATTTATGATAGCAAATATGTCATAATAATGATAATGATTGATAATAATAATGATAATGATTGATAATAATAATGATAATGATTGATAATAATAATGATAATGATTGATAATAATAATGGTAATGATTGATAATAATAATCATAATGATTGATAATAATAATGATAATGATTGATAATAATAATGATAATGATTGATAATAATAATGATAATGATTGATAATAATAATGATAATGATTGATAATAATAATGATAATGATTGATAATAATAATGATAATGATTGATAATAATAATGATAATGATTGATAATAATAATGATAATGATTGATAATAATAATGATAATGATTGATAATAATAATGATAATGATCGATAATAATAATGATAATGATTGATAATAATAATGATAATGATCGATAATAATAATGATAATAATCGATAATAATAATGATAATGATCGATAATAATGATGATAATGATTGATAATAATGATGATAATGATTGATAATAATGATGATAATGATTGATAATAATGATGATAATGATTGATAATAATGATGATAATGATTGATAATAAAAATGATAATGATTGATAATAATAATGATAATGATTGATAATAATGATGATAATGATTGATAATAATGATGATAATGATTGATAATAATGATGATAATGATTGATAATAATGATGATAATGATTGATAATAATGATGATAATGATATAAATGATAATAATAATGATAATGATTGATAATAATAATGATAATGATTGATAATAATAATGATAATGATTGATAATGATAATGATTGATAATAATAATGATAATGATTGATAATAATGATGATAATGATTGATAATAATAATGATATTGATTGATAATAATAATGATAATGATTGATAATAATGATGATAATGATTGATAATAATGATGATAATGATTGATAATAATGATGATAATGATTGATAATAATGATGATAATGATTGATAATAATGATGATAATGATATAAATCATAATATTGATGATAATGATTGATAATAATAATGATAATGATTGATAATAATAATGATAATGATTGATAATAATAATGATAATGATTGATAATAATAATGATAATGATTGATAATAATAATGATAATGATTGATAATAATAATGATAATGATCGATAATAATAATGATAATGATTGATAATAATAATGATAATGATCGATAATAATAATGATAATAATCGATAATAATAATGATAATGATCGATAATAATGATGATAATGATTGATAATAATGATGATAATGATTGATAATAATGATGATAATGATTGATAATCATGATGATAATGATTGATAATAATGATGATAATGATTGATAATAATAATGATAATGATTGATAATAATAATGATGATTGATAATAATGATGATAATGATTGATAATAATGATGATAATGATTGATAATAATGATGATAATGATTGATAATAATGATGATAATGATTGATAATAATGATGATAATGATATAAATGATAATAATAATGATAATGATTGATAATAATAATGATAATGATTGATAATAATAATGATAATGATTGATAATAATAATGATAATGATTGATAATAATGATGATAATGATTGATAATAATAATGATATTGATTGATAATAATAATGATAATGATTGATAATAATGATGATAATGATTGATAATAATGATGATAATGATTGATAATAATGATGATAATGATTGATAATAATGATGATAATGATTGATAATAATGATGATAATGATATAAATCATAATATTGATGATAATGATTGATAATAATAATGATAATGATTGATAATAATAATGATAATGATTGATAATAATAATGATAATGATTGATAATAATAATGATAATGATTGATAATAATAATGATAATGATCGATAATAATAATCATAATGATTGATAATAATAATGATAATGATTGATAATAATGATGATAATGATTGATAATAATGATGATAATGATTGATAATAATGATGATAATGATTGATAATAATAATGATAATGATTGATAATAATAATGATAATGATTGATAATAATGATGATAATGATTGATAATAATAATGATAATGATTGATAATAATAATGATAATGATTGATAATAATGATGATAATGATTGATAACAATGATGATAATGATTGATAATAATGATGATAATGATTGATAATAATGATGATAATGATATAAATGATAATAATGATGATAATGATTAATAATAATAATGATAATGATTGATAATAATAATGATAATGATTGATAATAATAATGATAATGATTGATAATAATAATGATAATAATTGATAATAATAATGATAATGATTGATAATAATAATGATAATGATTGATAATAATGATGATAATGATTGATAATAATAATGATAATGATTGATAATAATAATGATAATGATTGATAATAATAATGATAATGATTGATAATAATAATGATAATGATTGATAATAATGATGATAATGATTGATAATAATGATGATAATGATATAAATGATAATAATGATGATATTGATTAATAATAATAATGATAATGATTGATAATAATAATGATAACGATTGATAATAATAATGATAATGATTGATAATAATAATGATAATGATTGATAATAATAATGATAATGATTGATAATAATGATGATAATGATTGATAATAATAATGATAATGATTGATAATAATGATGATAATGATATAAATGATAATAATAATGATAATGATTGATAATAATGATGATAATGATTGATAATAATAATGATAATGATTGATAATAATGATGATAATGGTTGATAATAATAATGATAATGATTGATAATAATTATGATAATGATATAAATGATAATAATAATGATAATGATTGATAATAATAATGATAATGATTGATAATAATGATGATAATGATTGATAATAATAATGATAATGATTGATAATAATAATGTTAATGATTGATAATAATGATGATAATGATTAATAATAATGATGATAATGATTGATAATAATGATGATAATGATTGATAATAATGATGATAATGATTGATAATAATGATGATAATGATATAAATGATAATAATGATGATAATGATTAATAATAATAATGATAATGATTGATAATAATAATGATAATGATTGATAATAATAATGATAATGATTGATAATAATAATGATTATGATTGATAATAATAATGATAATGATTGATAATAATAATGATAATGATTGATAATAATAATGATAATGATTGATAATAATGATGATAATGATTGATAATAATGATGATAATGATTGATAATAATGATGATAATGATATAAATGATAATAATGATGATATTGATTAATAATAATAATGATAATGATTGATAATAATAATGATAATGATTGATAATAATAATGATTGATAATAATGATGATAATGATATAAATGATAATAATAATGATAATGATTGACAATAATAATGATAATGATTGATAATAATGATGATAATGATTGATAATAATAATGATAATGATTGATAATCACCCCTATTCTGCGTTTCGATTAAGTCTCCGCATTCAGTTCCGTTGCGATCGAAAATTGGTTCCGTTGCGATCGAAAATTGGTATTCTGAAGAAAAACGGAATCGAAAGAAAAAGAAGAAGACAACAATGTTTACAAAATTAATAGCATCACTGTGGATGTGGAAATGAAATAGCAAAATAAGCAAGTTTGTTATCATTTTCATAAACAAAATGTCAAATTTAATACAAAAAGTTGTATGTATACATAATTAAAAATAAGTTCTTGATAAAGTTTAATAAAAAAATTGTTAAATAAAATAAAAAAATATAAAAACAAAATAAAATTAGTTGTTCATAAACGTATTACAGTGCAAAGAATCTTGATCGCTGGTGGTATCCGCATGCAATGTCTGCTTTAGACGCCATTAAATTTGCCAATTTTTCATACTGCTCTGGTGACCTGTATACATAAAAAAACACATCAGATTCGGGTACAAAAATTAACAATTTAGTTTTTTTAATCGTTTCTGAACATTTTATCTCATTTTCTACTTACATTTTTTTCTATTTTAAACTTTTTAACTAAAAAACACGGATAAAGAAAACCCCTCCGTTAACAAAAAAACAACTGAGAAAAACGGAGCTCCGATCGTAATGCAGAATACATACAATCGAAAGAAACTGAGCGGAATCGTAACGCAGAATACCAAAGCTGCTAGACGGAGAAAATTTCGATTCGAATCGAAACGCAGAATAGCCCCAAATAATAATGATAATGATTGATGATAATGATTGATAATAATGATGATAATGATTGATAATAATGATCATAATGATTGATAATAATGATGATAATGATTGATAATAATGATGATAATGATATAAATGATAATAATGATGATAATGATTAATAATAATAATGATAATGATTGATAATAATAATGATAATGATTGATAATAATAATGATAATGATTGATAATAATAATGATAATGATTGATAATAATAATGATAATGATTGATAATAATAATGATAATGATTGATAATAATAATGATAATGATTGATAATAATGATGATAATGATTGATAATAATGATGATAATGATTGATAATAATGATGATAATGATTGATAATAATGATGAAAATGATTGATAATAATGATGATAATGATATAAATGATAATAATGATGATAATGATTAATAATAATAATGATAATGATTGATAATAATAATGATAATGATTGATAATAATAATGATAATGATTGATAATAATAATGATAATGATTGATAATAATAATGATAATGATTGATAATAATGATGATAATGATTGATAATAATAATGATAATGATTGATAATAATAATGATAATGATTGATAATAATGATGATAATGATTGATAATAATGATGATAATGATTGATAATAATGATGATAATGATATAAATGATAATAATTATGATAATGATTAATAATAATAATGATAATGATTGATAATAATAATGATAATGATTGATAATAATAATGATAATGATTGATAATAATGATGATAATGATTGATAATAATAATGATAATGATTGATAATAATGATGATAATGATTGATAATAATAATGATAATGATTGATAATAATAATGATAATGATTGATAATAATGATGATAATGATTGATAATAATAATGATAATGATTGATAATAATAATGATAATGATTGATAATAATGATGATAATGATTGATAATAATGATGATAATGATTGATAATAATGATGATAATGATTGATAATAATGATGATAATGATATAAATGATAATAATGATGATAATGATTAATAATAATAATGATAATGATTGATAATAATAATGATAATGATTGATAATAATAATGATAATGATTGATAATAATAATGATAACGATTGATAATAATAATGATAATGATTGATAATAATAATGATAATGATTGATAATAATAATGATAATGATTGATAATAATGATGATAATGATTGATAATAATAATGATAATGATTGATAATAATGATGATAATGATATAAATGATAATAATAATGATAATGATTGATAATAATGATGATAATGATTGATAATAATAATGATAATGATTGATAATAATGATGATAATGGTTGATAATAATACTGATAATGATTGATAATAATGATGATAATGATTGATAATAATAATGATAATGATTGATAATAATAATGATAATGATTGATAATAATGATGATAATGATTGATAACAATGATGATAATGATTGATAATAATGATGATAATGATTGATAATAATGATGATAATGATTGATAATAATAATGATAATGATTGATAATAATAATGATAATGATTGATTATAATGATGATAATGATTGATAATAATGATGATAATGATTGATAATAATGATGATAATGATTGATAATAATGATGATAATGATTGATAATAATGATGATAATGATATAAATGATAATAATAATGATAATGATTGATAATAATAATGATAATGATTGATAATAATAATGATAATGATTGATAATAATAATGATAATGATTGATAATAATAATGATAATGATTGATAATAATAATGATAATGATTGATAATAATAATGATAATGATTGATAATAATGATGATAATGATTGATAATAATAATGATATTGATTGATAATAATAATGATAATGATTGATAATAATGATGATAATGATTGATAATAATGATGATAATGATTGATAATAATGATGATAATGATTGATAATAATGATGATAATGATTGATAATAATGATGATAATGATATAAATGATAATAATGATGATAATGATTGATAATAATAATGATAATGATTGATAATAATAATGATAATGATTGATAATAATAATGATAATGATTGATAATAATAATGATAATGATTGATAATAATAATGATAATGATCGATAATAATAATCATAATGATTGATAATAATAATGATAATGATTGATAATAATGATGATAATGATTGATAATAATAATGATAACGATTGATAATAATAATGATAATGATTGATAATAATAATGATAATGATTGATAATAATAATGATAATGATTGATAATAATGATGATAATGATTGATAATAATAATGATAATGATTGATAATAATGATGATAATGATATAAATGATAATAATAATGATAATGATTGATAATAATGATGATAATGATTGATAATAATAATGATAATGATTGATAATAATGATGATAATGGTTGATAATAATACTGATAATGATTGATAATAATGATGATAATGATTGATAATAATAATGATAATGATTGATAATAATAATGATAATGATTGATAATAATGATGATAATGATTGATAACAATGATGATAATGATTGATAATAATGATGATAATGATTGATAATAATGATGATAATGATATAAATGATAATAATGATGATAATGATTAATAATAATAATGATAATGATTGATAATAATAATGATAATGATTGATAATAATAATGATAATGATTGATAATAATAATGATAATGATTGATAATAATAATGATAATGATTGATAATAATAATGATAATGATTGATAATAATGATGATAATGATTGATAATAATAATGATAATGATTGATAATAATAATGATAATGATTGATAATAATAATGATAATGATTGATAATAATAATAATAATGATTGATAATAATGATGATAATGATTGATAATAATGATGATAATGATATAAATGATAATAATGATGATATTGATTAATAATAATAATGATAATGATTGATAATAATAATGATAACGATTGATAATAATAATGATAATGATTGATAATAATAATGATAATGATTGATAATAATAATGATAATGATTGATAATAATGATGATAATGATTGATAATAATAATGACAATGATTGATAATAATGATGATAATGATATAAATGATAATAATAATGATAATGATTGATAATAATGATGATAATGATTGATAATAATAATGATAATGATTGATAATAATGATGATAATGGTTGATAATAATAATGATAATGATTGATAATAATTATGATAATGATATAAATGACAATAATAATGATAATGATTGATAATAATAATGATAATGATTGATAATAATGATGATAATGATTGATAATAATAATGATAATGATTGATAATAATAATGTTAATGATTGATAATAATGATGATAATGATTAATAATAATGATGATAATGATTGATAATAATGATGATAATGATTGATAATAATGATGATAATGATTGATAATAATGATGATAATGATATAAATGATAATAATGATGATAATGATTAATAATAATAATGATAATGATTGATAATAATAATGATAATGATTGATAATAATAATGATAATGATTGATAATAATAATGATAATGATTGATAATAATAATGATAATGATTGATAATAATGATGATAATGATATAAATGATAATAATTATGATAATGATTAATAATAATAATGATAATGATTGATAATAATAATGATAATGATTGATAATAATAATGATAATGATTGATAATAATGATGATAATGATTGATAATAATAATGATAATGATTGATAATAATGATGATAATGATTGATAATAATAATGATAATGATTGATAATAATAATGATAATGATTGATAATAATGATGATAATGATTGATAATAATAATGATAATGATTGATAATAATAATGATAATGATTGATAATAATGATGATAATGATTGATAATAATGATGATAATGATTGATAATAATGATGATAATGATTGATAATAATGATGATAATGATATAAATGATAATAATGATGATAATGATTAATAATAATAATGATAATGATTGATAATAATAATGATAATGATTGATAATAATAATGATAATGATTGATAATAATAATGATAATGATCGATAATAATAATGATAATGATTGATAATAATAATGATAATAATCGATAATAATAATGATAATGATCGATAATAATGATGATAATGATTGATAATAATGATGATAATGATTGATAATAATGATGATAATGATTGATAATAATGATGATAATGATTGATAATAATGATGATAATGATTGATAATAATGATGATAATGATTGATAATAATGATGATAATGATATAAATGATAATAATAATGATAATGATTGATAATAATAATGATAATGATTGATAATAATAATGATAATGATTGGTAATAATAATGATAATGATTGATAATAATAATGATAATGATTGATAATAATAATGATAATGATTGATAATAATGATGATAATGATTGATAATAATAATGATATTGATTGATAATAATAATGATAATGATTGATAATAATGATGATAATGATTGATAATAATGATGATAATGATTGATAATAATGATGATAATGATATAAATGATAATAATAATGATAATGATTGATAATAATAATGATAATGATTGATAATAATAATGATAATGATTGATAATAATAATGATAATGATTGATAATAATAATGATAATGATTGATAATAATAATGATAATGATTGATAATAATGATGATAATGATTGATAATAATAATGATATTGATTGATAATAATAATGATAATGATTGATAATAATTATGATAATGATTGATAATAATGATGATAATGATTGATAATAATAATGATATTGATTGATAATAATAATGATAATGATTGATAATAATGATGATAATGATTGATAATAATGATGATAATGATTGATAATAATAATGATAATGATTGATAATAATAATGATAATGATTGATAATAATGATGATAATGATTGATAATAATAATGATAATGATTGATAATAATAATGATAATGATTGATAATAATGATGATAATGATTGATAATAATGATGATAATGATTGATAATAATGATGATAATGATTGATAATAATGATGATAATGATTGATAATAATGATGATAATGATATAAATGATAATAATGATGATAATGATTAATAATAATAATGATAATGATTGATAATAATAATGATAATGATTGATAATAATAATGATAATGATTGATAATAATAATGATAATGATCGATAATAATAATGATAATGATTGATAATAATAATGATAATGATCGATAATAATAATGATAATAATCGATAATAATAATGATAATGATCGATAATAATGATGATAATGATTGATAATAATGATGATAATGATTGATAATAATGATGATAATGATTGATAATAATGATGATAATGATTGATAATAATGATGATAATGATTGATAATAATAATGATAATGATTGATAATAATAATGATAATGATTGATAATAATGATGATAATGATTGATAATAATGATGATAATGATTGATAATAATGATGATAATGATTGATAATAATGATGATAATGATTGATAATAATGATGATAATGATATAAATGATAATAATAATGATAATGATTGATAATAATAATGATAATGATTGATAATAATAATGATAATGATTGATAATAATAATGATAATGATTGATAATAATAATGATAATGATTGATAATAATAATGATAATGATTGATAATAATGATGATAATGATTGATAATAATAATGATATTGATTGATAATAATAATGATAATGATTGATAATAATGATGATAATGATTGATAATAATGATGATAATGATTGATAATAATGATGACAATGATTGATAATAATGATGATAATGATTGATAATAATGATGACAATGATATAAATGATAATAATGATGATAATGATTGATAATAATAATGATAATGATTGATAATAATAATGATAATGATTGATAATAATAATAATGATAATGATTGATAATAATAATGATAATGATTGATAATAATAATGATAATGATCGATAATAATAATCATAATGATTGATAATAATAATGATAATGATTGATAATAATGATGATAATGATTGATAATAATGATGATAATGATTGATAATAATGATGATAATGATTGATAATAATAATGATAATGATTGATAATAATAATGATAATGATTGATAATAATGATGATAATGATTGATAATAATAATGATAATGATTGATAATAATAATGATAATGATTGATAATAATGATGATAATGATTGATAACAATGATGATAATGATTGATAATAATGATGATAATGATTGATAATAATGATGATAATGATATAAATGATAATAATGATGATAATGATTAATAATAATAATGATAATGATTGATAATAATAATGATAATGATTGATAATAATAATGATAATGATTGATAATAATAATGATAATGATTGATAATAATAATGATAATGATTGATAATAATAATGATAATGATTGATAATAATGATGATAATGATTGATAATAATAATGATAATGATTGATAATAATAATGATAATGATTGATAATAATAATGATAATGATTGATAATAATAATGATAATGATTGATAATAATGATGATAATGATTGATAATAATGATGATAATGATATAAATGATAATAATGATGATATTGATTAATAATAATAATGATAATGATTGATAATAATAATGATAACGATTGATAATAATAATGATAATGATTGATAATAATAATGATAATGATTGATAATAATAATGATAATGATTGATAATAATGATGATAATGATTGATAATAATAATGATAATGATTGATAATAATGATGATAATGATATAAATGATAATAATGATGATAATGATTGATAATAATGATGATAATGATATAAATGATAATAATGATGATATTGATGAATAATAATAATGATAATGATTGATAATAATAATGATAATGATTGATAATAATGATGATAATGCTTGATAATAATGATGATAATGATTGATAATAATAATGATAATGATTGATAATAATAATGATAATGATTGATAATAATGATGATAATAATTGATAATAATAATGATAATGATTGATAATAATGATGATAATGCTTGATAATAATGATGATAATGATTGATAATAATAATGATAATGATTGATAATAATAATGATAATGATTGATAATAATGATGATAATGATTGATAATAATAATGATAATGATTGATAATAATGATGATAATGATTGATAATAATGATGATAATGATTGATAATAATGATGATAATGATTGATAATAATGATGATAATGATATAAATGATAATAATGATGATATTGATGAATAATAATAATGATAATGATTGATAATAATAATGATAATGATTGATAATAATGATGATAATGCTTGATAATAATGATGATAATGATTGATAATAATAATGATAATGATTGATAATAATAATGATAATGATTGATAATAATGATGATAATAATTGATAATAATAATGATAATGATTGATAATAATAATGATAATGATTGATAATAATGATGATAATGATTGATAATAATGATGATAATGATTGATAATAATGATGATAATGATATAAATGATAATAATGATGATATTGATGAATAATAATAATGATAATGATTGCTAATAATAATGATAATGATTGATAATAATAATGATAATGATTGATAATAATAATGATAATGATTGATAATAATTATGATAATGATTGATAATAATAATGATAATGATTGATAATAATAATGATAATGATTGGTAATAATGATGATAATGATTGATAATAATGATGATAATGATTGATAATAATGATGATAATGATTGATAATAATAATGATAATGATTGATAATAATAATGATAATGATTGATAATAATAATGATAATGATTGATAATAATAATGATAATGATTGATAATAATAATGATAATGATTGATAATAATGATGATAATGATTGATAATAATAATGATAATGATTGATAATAATGATGATAATGATATAAATGATAATAATAATGATAATGATTGATAATAATAATGATAATGATTGATAATGATAATGATTGATAATGATAATGATTGATAATAATGATGATAATGATTGATAATAATAATGATAATGATTGATAATAATAATGATAATGATTGATAATAATAATGATAATGATTGATAATAATAATGATAATGATTGATAATTATAATGATAATGATTGATAATAATGATGATAATGATTGATAATAATGATGATAATGATTGATAATAATGATGATAATGATTTTAATGATAATAATGATGATATTGATTAATAATAATAATGATAATGATTGATAATAATAATGATAATGATTGATAATAATAATGATAATGATTGATCATAATGATGATAATGATTGATAATAATAATGATAATGATTGATAATAATGATGATAATGATATAAATGATAATAATAATGATAATAATTGATAATAATGATGATAATGATATAAATGATAATAATAATGATAATGATTGATAATAATGATGATAATGATATAAATGATAATAATAATGATAATGATTGATAATAATAATGATAATGATTTATAATAATAATGATAATGATTGATAATAATAATGATAATGATTGATAATAATAATGATAATGATTGACAATAATAATGATAATGATTGATAATAATAATGATAATGATCGATAATAATAATGATAATGATCGATAATAATAATGATAATGATTGATAATAATAATGATAATTATTGATAATAATAATGATAATGATTGATAATAATAATGATAATGATTGATAATAATGATGATAATGATTGATAATAATGATGATAATGCTTGATAATAATGATGATAATGATTAATAATAATAATGATAATGATTGATAATAATAATGATAATGATTGATAATAATGATGATAATGATTGATAATAATAATGATAATGATTGATAATGATAATGATAATGATTGATAATAATGATGATAATGATTGATAATAATGATGATAATGATTGATAATAATGATGATAATGATTGATAATAATGATGATAATGATATAAATGATAATAATGATGATAATGATTAATAATAATAATGATAATGATTGATAATAATAATGATAATGATTGATAATAATGATGATAATGATTGATAATAATAATGATAATGATTGATAATAATGATGATAATGATATAAATGATAATAATAATGATAATGATTGATAATAATGATGATAATGATTGATAATAATAATGATAATGATTTGTAATAATGATGATAATGATATAACTGATAATAATAATAATAATGATTGATAATAATAATGTTAATGATTGATAATAATAATGTTAATGATTGATAATAATAATGATAAAGATTGATAATAATAATGATAATGATTGATAATAATAATGATAATGATTGATAATAATAATGATAATGATTGATAATAATAATGATAATGATTGATAATAATAATGATAATGATTGATAATAATAATGATAATGATCGATAATAATGATGATAATGATTGATAATAATGATGATAATGATTAATAATAATAATGATAATGATTGATAATAATAATGATAATGATTGATAATAATGATGATAATGATTGATAATAATAATGATAATGATTGATAATGATAATGATAATGATTGATAATAATGATGATAATGATTGATAATAATGATGATAATGATTGATAATAATGATGATAATGCTTGATAATAATGATGATAATGATTAATAATAATAATGATAATGATTGATAATAATAATGATAATGATTGATAATAATGATGATAATGCTTGATAATAATGATGATAATGATTAATAATAATAATGATAATGATTGATAATAATAATGATAATGATTGATAATAATGATGATAATGATTGATAATAATAATGATAATGATTGATAATGATAATGATAATGATTGATAATAATGATGATAATGATTGATAATAATGATGATATTGATGAATAATAATAATGATAATGATTGATAATAATAATGATAATGATTGATAATAATAATGATAATGATTGATAATAATAATGATAATGATTGATAATAATTATGATAATGATTGATAATAATAATGATAATGATTGATAATAATAATGATAATGATTGGTAATAATGATGATAATGATTGATAATAATGATGATAATGATTGATAATAATGATGATAATGATTGATAATAATAATGATAATGATTGATAATAATAATGATAATGATTGATAATAATAATGATAATGATTGATAATAATAATGATAATGATTGATAATAATAATGATAATGATTGATAATGATAATGATTGATAATGATAATGATTGATAATAATGATGATAATGATTGATAATAATAATGATAATGGTTGATAATAATGATGATAATGATATAAATGATAATAATAATGATAATGATTGATAATAATGATGATAATGATTGATAATAATAATGATAATGATTGATAATAATGATGATAATGATATAAATGATAATAACAATGATATTGATAATAATAATGATAATGATTGATAATAATAATGATAATGATTGATAATAATAATGACAATGATTGATAATAATAATGATAATGATTGATAATAATAATGATAATGATTGATAATAATAATGATAATGATTGATAATAATAATGATAATGATCGATAATAATAATGATAATGATTGATAATAATAATGATAATGATCGATAATAATAATGATAATGATCGATAATAATAATGATAATGATCGATAATAATAATGATAATGATCGATAATAATAATGATAATGATCGATAATAATAATGATAATGATTGATAATAATAATGATAATGATTGATAATAATAATGATAATGATTGATAATAATAATGATAATGATTGATAATAATAATGATAATGATTGATAATAATAATGATAATGATTGATAATAATAATGATAATGATTGATAATAATAATGATAATGGTTGATAATGATAATGATTGATAATAATAATGATAATGATTGATAATAATAATGATAATGATTGATAATAATGATGATAATGATTGATAATAATAATGATAATGATTGATAATAATGATGATAATGATATAAATGATAATAATGATGATAATGATTAATAATAATGATAATGATTGATAATAATAATGATAATGATTGATAATAATAATGATAATGATTGGTAATACTAATGATAATGATTGATAATAATAATGATAATGATTGATAATAATGATGATAATGATTGATAATAATGATGATAATGATTGATAATAATGATGATAATGATATTTAATGATAATAATGATGATATTGATTAATAATAATAATGATAATGATTGATAATAATAATGATAATGATTGATAATAATAATGATAATGATTGGATTGATAATAATAATGATAATGATTGATAATAATAATGATAATGATTGATAATAATAATGATAATGATTGATAATAATGATGATAATGATTGATAATAATAATGATAATGATTGATAATAATGATGATAATGATATAAATGATAATAATGATGATAATGATTAATAATAATAATGATAATGATTGATAATAATAATGATAATGATTGATAATAATGATGATAATGATTGATAATAATAATGATAATGATTGATAATAATGATGATAATGATATAAATGATAATAATAATGATAATGATTGATAATAATGATGATAATGATTGATAATAATAATGATAATGATTTGTAATAATGATGATAATGATATAACTGATAATAATAATAATAATGATTGATAATAATAATGTTAATGATTGATAATAATAATGTTAATGATTGATAATAATAATGATAAAGATTGATAATAATAATGATAATGATTGATAATAATAATGATAATGATTGATAATAATAATGATAATGATTGATAATAATAATGATAATGATTGATAATAATAATGATAATGATTGATAATAATAATGATAATGATTGATAATAATAATGATAATGATTGATAATAATAATGATAATGATTGATAATAATAATGATAATGATCGATAATAATAATGATAATGATCGATAATAATAATAATAATGATCGATAATAATAATGATAATGATCGATAATAATAATGATAATGATCGATAATAATAATGACAATGATCGATAATAATAATGATAATGATCGAT
The DNA here is from genome assembly GCA_963675445.1 of Linnaemya vulpina. Classification (NCBI taxonomy): domain Eukaryota; kingdom Metazoa; phylum Arthropoda; class Insecta; order Diptera; family Tachinidae; genus Linnaemya; species Linnaemya vulpina. The sequence continues at coordinate 31,063,799 of OY776281.1, forward strand.
AATAATAATGACAATGATCGATAATAATAATGATAATGATTGATAATAATAATGATAATGATTGATAATAATGATGATAATGGTTGATAATAATAATGATAATGATTGATAATAATAATGATAATGATTGATAATAATGATGATAATGATTGATAATAATGATGATAATGATTGATAATAATGATGATAATGATTGATAATAATGATGATAATGATATAAATGATAATAATGATGATAATGATTAATAATAATAATGATAATGATTGATAATAATAATGATAATGATTGATAATAATAATGATAATGATTGATAATAATAATGATAATGAGTGATAATAATAAGGATAATGATTGATAATAATGATGATAATGATTGATAATAATAATGATAATGATTGATAATAATGATGATAATGTTTGATAATAATGATGATAATGATTGATAATAATGATGATACTGATTGATAATAATGATGATAATGATTGATAATAATGATGATAATGATTGATAATAATGATGATAATGATATAAATGATAATAATGATGAAAATGATTAATAATAACAATGATAATGATTGATAATTATAATGATAATGATTGATAATAATGATTGATAATAATAATGATAATGATTGATAATAATAATGATAATGATTGATAATAATGATGATAATGATTGATAATAATGATGATAATGATTGATAATAATGATGATAATGATTGATAATAATTATGATAATGATTGATAATAATGATGATAATGATATAAATGATAATAATGATGATAATGATTAATAATAATAATGATAATGATTGATAATAATAATGATAATGATTGATAATAATAATGATAATGATTGATAATAATAATGATAATGATTGATAATGATAATGATTGATAATAATAATGATAATGATTGATAATAAAAATGATAATGATTGATAATAATGATGGTAATGATTGATAATAATGATGATAATGATTGATAATAATGATGATAATAATTGATAATAATAATGATAATGATTGATAATAATAATGATAATGATTGATAATAATGATGATAATGATTGATAATAATAATGATAATGATTGATAATAATAATGATAATGATTGATAATAATGATGATAATGATTGATAATAATGATGATAATGATATAACTGATAATAATGATGATAATGATTAATAATAATAATGATAATGATTGATAATAATAATGATAATGATTGATAATAATAATGATAATGATTGATAATAATAATGATAATGATTGATAATAATGATGATAATGATTGATAATAATGATAATAATGATTGATAATAATGATGATAATGATTGATAATAATGATGATAATGATATAAATGATAATAATGATGATATTGATTAATAATAATAATGATAATGATTGATAATAATAATGATAATGATTGATAATAATAATGAAAATGATTGATAATAATAATGATAATGATTGATAATAATAATGATAATGATTGATAATAATGATGATAATGATTGATAATAATAATGATAATGATTGATAATAATGATGATAATGATATAAATGATAATAATAATGATAATGATTGATAATAATGATGATAATGATTGATAATAATAATGATAATGATTGATAATAATGATAATGATTGATAATAATAATGATTTATAATAATAATGATAATGATTGATAATAATAATGATAATGATTGATAATAATAATGATAATGATTGATAATAATAATGATAATGATTGATAATAATAATGATAATGATTGGTAATAATAATGATAATGATTGATAATAATAATGATAATGATTGATAATAATAATGATAATGATTGATAATAATAATGATAATGATTGATAATAATAATGATAATGATTGATAATAATAATGATAATGATTGATAATAATAATGATAATGATCGATAATAATAATGATAATGATTGACAATAATAATGATAATGATCGATAATAATAATGATAATGATCGATAATAATAATGATAATGATCGATAATAATAATGATAATGATTGATAATAATAATAATAATGATAATGATTGAAAATAATAATGATAATGATTGATAATAATAATGATAATGATTGATAATAATAATGATAATGATTGATAATAATAATGATAATCATTGATAATAATAATGATAATGATTGATAATAATGATGATAATGATTGATAATAATAATGATAATGATTGATAATAATGATGATAATGATTGATAATAATGATGATAATGATTGATAATGATGATGATAATGATTGATAATAATAATGATAATGATTGATAATAATAATGATAATGATTGATAATAATGATGATAATGATTGATAATAATAATGATAATGATTGATAATAATGATGATAATGTTTGATAATAATGATGATAATGATTGATAATAATGGTGATAATGATTGATAATAATGATGATAATGATTGATAATAATGATGATAATGATTGATAATAATGATGATAATGATATAAATGATAATAATGATGATAATGATATAAATGATAATAATGATAAAAATCATTAATAATAATAATGATAATGATTGATAATAATAATGATAATGATTGATAAAAATAATGATAATGATTGATAATAATAATGATAATGATTGATAATAATAATGATAATGATTGATAATAATGATGATAATGATTGATAATAATAATAATAATGATTGATAATAATAATGATAATGGTTGATAATAATGATGATAATGATTGATAATAATGATGATAGTGATTGATAATAATGATGATAATGATTGATAATAATGATGATAATGATTGATAATAATGATAATGATATAAATGATAATAATGATGATAATGATTGATAATAATGATGATAATGATTGATAATAATAATGATAATGATTGATAATAATAATAATAATGATTGATAATAATAATGATAATGATTGATAATAATGATGATAATGATTGATAATAATAATGATAATGATTGATAATAATAATGATAATGATTGATAATAATGCTGATAATGATTGATAATAATGATGATAATGATTGATAATAATGATGATAATGATTGATAATAATGATGATAATGATATAAATGATAATAATGATGATAATGATTAATAATAATAATGATAATGATTGATAATAATAATGATAATGATTGATAATAATAATGATAATGATTGATAATAATAATGATAATGATTGATAATTATAATGATAATGATTGATAATAATGATGATAATGATTGATAATAATGATGATAATGATTGATAATAATGATGATAATGATTTTAATGATAATAATGATGATATTGATTAATAATAATAATGATAATGATTGATAATAATAATGATAATGATTGATAATAATAATGATAATGATTGATAATAATAATAATAATGATTGATAATAATAATGATAATGATTGATAATAATGATGATAATGATTGATAATAATAATGATAATGATTGATAATAATGATGATAATGATATAAATGATAATAATAATGATAATAATTGATAATAATGATGATAATGATATAAATGATAATAATAATGATAATGATTGATAATAATGATGATAATGATATAAATGATAATAATAATGATAATGATTGATAATAATAATGATAATGATTTATAATAATAATGATAATGATTGATAATAATAATGATAATGATTGATAATAATAATGATAATGATTGACAATAATAATGATAATGATTGATAATAATAATGATAATGATCGATAATAATAATGATAATGATCGATAATAATAATGATAATGATCGATAATAATAATGATAATGATCGATAATAATAATGATAATGATTGATAATAATAATGATAATGATCGATAATAATAATAATGATAATGATCGATAATAATAATGATAATGGTCGATAATAATAATGATAATGATCGATAATAATAATGATAATGATCGATAATAATAATGATAATGATCGATAATAATAATGATAATGATTGATAATAATAATGATAATGATTGATAATAATAATGATAATGATTGATAATAATAATGATAATGATTGATAATAATAATGATAATGATTGATAATAATAATGATAATGATTGATAATAATAATGATAATGATTGATAATAATAATGATAATGATTGATAATAATAATGATAATGATTGATAATAATAATGATAATGATTGATAAAAATAATGATAATGATTGATAATAATAATGATAATGATTGATAATAATGATGATAATGATTGATAATAATAATGATAATGATTGATAATAATGATGATAATGATTGATAATAATGATGATAATGATTGATAATGATGATGATGATAATGATTGATAATATTAATGGTAATGATTGATAATAATAATGATAATGATTGATAATAATGATGATAATTATTGATAATAATAATGATAATGATTGATAATAATAATGATAATGATTGATAATAATAATGATAATGATTGATAATAATGATGATAATGATTGATAATAATGATGATAATGATATAAATGATAATAATGATGAAAATGATTAATAATAATAATGATAATGATTGATAATAACAATGATAATGATTGATAATAATGATGATAATGATTGATAATAATGATGATAATGATTGATAATGATGATGATGATAATGATTGATAATAATAATGGTAATGATTGATAATAATAATGATAATGATTGATAATAATGATGATAATGATTGATAATAATGATGATAATGATTGATAATAATGATGATAATGATTGATAATAATGATGATAATGATTGATAATAATGATGATAATGATTGATAATAATGATGATAATGATATAAATGATAATAATGATGAAAATGATTAATAATAATAATGATAATGATTGATAATAACAATGATAATGATTGATAATAATAATGATAATGATTGATAATAATAATGATAATGATTGATAATAATAATGATAATGATTGATAATAATGATGATAATGATTGATAATAATAATGATAATGATTGATAATAATAATGATAATGATTGATAATAATGATGATAATGATTGGTAATAATGATGATAATGATTGATAATAATGATGATAATGATTGATAATAATGATGATAATGATATAAATGATAATAATAATGATAATGATTGATAATAATAATGATAATGATTGATAATAATAATGATAATGATTGATAATAATAATGATAATGATTGATAATAATAATGATAATTATTGATAATAATAATGATAATGATTGATAATAATAATGATAATGATTGATAATAATGATGATAATGATTGATAATAATGATGATAATGATTGATAATAATGATGATAATGATTGATAATAATAATGATAATGATTGATAATAATAATGATAATGATTGATAATAATGATGATAATGATTGATAATAATAATGATAATGATTGATAATAATGATGATAATGATATAAATGATAATAATGATGATATTGATTAATAATAATAATGATAATGATTGATAATAATAATGATAATGATTGATAATAATAATGATAATGATTGATAATAATAATGATAATGATTGATAATAATTATGATAATGATTGATAATAATAATGATAATGATTGATAATAATAATGATAATGATTGGTAATAATGATGATAATGATTGATAATAATGATGATAATGATTGATAATAATGATGATAATGATTGATAATAATAATGATAATGATTGATAATAATAATGATAATGATTGATAATAATAATGATAATGATTGATAATAATAATGATAATGATTGATAATAATAATGATAATGATTGATAATAATGATGATAATGATTGATACTAATAATGATAATAATTGATAATAATGATGATAATGATATAAATGATAATAATAATGATAATGATTGATAATAATAATGATAATGATTGATAATGATAATGATTGATAATGATAATGATTGATAATAATGATGATAATGATTGATAATAATAATGATAATGGTTGATAATAATGATGATAATGATATAAATGATAATAATAATGATAATGATTGATAATAATGATGATAATGATTGATAATAATAATGATAATGATTGATAATAATGATGATAATGATATAAATGATAATAATAATGATAATGATTGATAATGATAATGATTGATAATAATGATGATAATGATTGATAATAATAATGATAATGGTTGATAATAATGATGATAATGATATAAATGATAATAATAATGATAATGATTGATAATAATGATGATAATGATTGATAATAATAATGATAATGATTGATAATAATGATGATAATGATATAAATGATAATAATAATGATAATGATTGATAATAATAATGATAATGATTGATAATAATAATGATAATGATTGATAATAATAATGACAATGATTGATAATAATAATGATAATGATTGATAATAATAATGATAATGATTGATAATAATAATGATAATGATTGATAATAATAATGATAATGATCGATAATAATAATGATAATGATTGATAATAATAATGATAATGATCGATAATAATAATGATAATGATCGATAATAATAATGATAATGATCGATAATAATAATGATAATGATCGATAATAATAATGATAATGATCGATAATAATAATGATAATGATTGATAATAATAATGATAATGATTGATAATAATAATGATAATGATTGATAATAATAATGATAATGATTGATAATAATAATGATAATGATTGATAATAATAATGATAATGATTGATAATAATAATGATAATGATTGATAATAATAATGATAATGATTGATAATAATAATGATAATGATTGATAATAATAATGATAATGATTGATAATAATAATTATAATGATTGATAATAATGATGATAATGATTGATAATAATAATGATAATGATTGATAATAATGATGATAATGATACAAATGATAATAATGATGATAATGATTAATAATAATGATAATGATTGATAATAATAATGATAATGATTGATAATAATAATGATAATGATTGATAATAATAATGATAATGATTGATAATAATAATGATAATGATTGATAATAATGATGATAATGATTGAAAATAATGATGATAATGATTGATAATAATGATGATAATGATTGATAATAATGATGATAATGATATAAATGATAATAATGATGATAATGATTAATAATAATAATAATGATAATGATTGATAATAATAATGATAATGATTGATAATAATGATGATAATGATTGATAATAATAATGATAATGATTTATAATAATGATGATAATGATATAAATGATGATAATGATTAATAATAATAATGATAATGATTGATAATAATAATGATAATGATTGATAATAATAATGATAATGATCGATAATAATAATGATAATGATCGATAATAATAATGATAATGATCGATAATAATAATGATAATGATCGATAATAATAATGATAATGATCGATAATAATAATGATAATGATCGATAATAATAATGATAATGATCGATAATAATAATGATAATGATTGATAATATTAATGATAATGATTGATAATAATAATGATAATGTTTGATAATAATAATGATAATGATTGATAATAATAATGATAATGATTGATAATAATAATGATAATGATTGATAATAATAATGATAATGATTGATAATAATAATGATAATGATTGATAATAATAATGATAATGATTGATAATAATAATGATAATGATTGATAATAATTATGATAATGATTGATAATAATAATGATAATGATTGATAATAATAATGATAATGATTGGTAATAATGATGATAATGATTGATAATAATGATGATAATGATTGATAATAATGATGATAATGATTGATAATAATAATGATAATGATTGATAATAATAATGATAATGATTGATAATAATAATGATAATGATTGATAATAATAATGATAATGATTGATAATAATAATGATAATGATTGATAATAATGATGATAATGATTGATACTAATAATGATAATGATTGATAATAATGATGATAATGATATAAATGATAATGATTGATAATAATAATGATAATGATAATGATTGATAATGATAATGATTGATAATAATGATGATAATGATTGATAATAATAATGATAATGGTTGATAATAATGATGATAATGATATAAATGATAATAATAATGATAATGATTGATAATAATGATGATAATGATTGATAATAATAATGATAATGATTGATAATAATGATGATAATGATATAAATGATAATAATAATGATAATGATTGATAATAATAATGATAATGATTGATAATGATAATGATTGATAATGATAATGATTGATAATAATGATGATAATGATTGATAATAATAATGATAATGGTTGATAATAATGATGATAATGATATAAATGATAATAATAATGATAATGATTGATAATAATGATGATATTGATTGATAATAATAATGATAATGATTGATAATAATGATGATAATGATATAAATGATAATAATAATGATAATGATTGATAATAATAATGATAATGATTGATAATAATAATGATAATGATTGATAATAATAATGACAATGATTGATAATAATAATGATAATGATTGATAATAATAATGATAATGATCGATAATAATAATGATAATGATTGATAATAATAATGATAATGATCGATAATAATAATGATAATGATCGATAATAATAATGATAATGATCGATAATAATAATGATAATGATCGATAATAATAATGATAATGATCGATAATAATAATGATAATGATTGATAATAATAATGATAATGATTGATAATAATAATGATAATGATTGATAATAATAATGATAATGATTGATAATAATGATTATAATGATACAAATGATAATAATGATGATAATGATTAATAATAATGATAATGATTGATAATAATAATGATAATGATTGATAATAATAATGATAATGATTGATAATAATAATGATAATGATTGATAATAATAATGATAATGATTGATAATAATGATGATAATGATTGATAATAATGATGATAATGATATAAATGATAATAATGATGATAATGATTAATAATAATAATAAGGATAATGATTGATAATAATAATGATTGATAATAATAATGATAATGATTGATAATAATGATGATAATGATTGATAATAATAATGATAATGATTGATAATAATGATTATAATGATACAAATGATAATAATGATGATAATGATTAATAATAATGATAATGATTGATAATAATAATGATAATGATTGATAATAATAATGATAATGATTGATAATAATAATGATAATGATTGATAATAATAATGATAATGATTGATAATAATGATGATAATGATTGATAATAATGATGATAATGATATAAATGATAATAATGATGATAATGATTAATAATAATAATAATGATAATGATTGATAATAATAATGATAATGATTGATAATAATGATGATAATGATTGATAATAATAATGATAATGATTTATAATAATGATGATAATGATATAAATGATAATAATGATGATAATGATTAATAATAATAATGATAATGATTGATAATAATAATGATAATGATTGATAATAATAATGATAATGATCGATAATAATAATGATAATGATCGATAATAATAATGATAATGATCGATAATAATGATAATGATCGATAATAATAATGATAATGATCGATAATAATAATGATAATGATCGATAATAATAATGATAATGATCGATAATAATAATGATAATGATTGATAATATTAATGATAATGATTGATAATAATAATGATAATGTTTGATAATAATAATGATAGTGATTGATAATAATAATGATAATGATTGATAATAATAATGATAATGATTGATAATAATAATGATAATGATTGATAATAATAATGATAATGATTGATAATAATAATGATAATGATCGATAATAATAATGATAATGATTGATAATAATAATGATAATGATCGATAATAATAATGATAATGATCGATAATAATAATGATAATGATCGATAATAATAATGATAATGATCGATAATAATAATGATAATGATCGATAATAATAATGATAATGATCGATAATAATAATGATAATGATTGATAATAATAGTGATAATGATTGATAATAATAATGATAATGATTGATAATAATAATGATAATGATTGATAATAATAATGATAATGATTGATAATAATAATGATAATGATTGATAATAATAATGATAATGATTTATAATAATAATGATAATGATTGATAATAATAATGATAATGATTGATAATAATAATGATAATGATTGATAATAATAATGATAATGATTGATAATAATAATGATAATGATTGATAATAATAATGATAATGATTGATAATAATAATGATAATGATTGATAATAATAATGATAATGATTGATAATAATAATGATAATGATTGATAATAATAATGATAATGATTGATAATAATAATGATAATGATTGATAATAATAATGATAATGATTGATAATAATAATGATAATGATTGATAATAATAATGATAATGATTGATAATAATAATGATAATGATTGATAATAATAATGATAATGATTGATAATAATTTTGATAATGATTGATAATAATGATGATAATGATTGATAATAATAATGATAATGATTGATAATAATGATGATAATGATATAAATGATAATAATAATGATAATAATTGATAATAATGATGATAATGATATAAATGATAATAATAATGATAATGATTGATAATAATGATGATAATGATATAAATGATAATAATAATGATAATGATTGATAATAATAATGATAATGATTGATAATAATAATGATAATGATTGATAATAATTTTGATAATGATTGATAATAATGATGATAATGATTGATAATAATAATGATAATGATTGATAATAATGATGATAATGATATAAATGATAATAATAATGATAATAATTGATAATAATGATGATAATGATATAAATGATAATAATAATGATAATGATTGATAATAATGATGATAATGATATAAATGATAATAATAATGATAATGATTGATAATAATAATGATAATGATTTATAATAATAATGATAATGATTGATAATAATTATGATAATGATTGATAATAATAATGATAATGATTGATAATAATAATGATAATGATTGATAATAATAATGATAATGATTGATAATAATAATGATAATGATCGATAATAATAATGATAATGATCGATAATAATAATGATAATGATCGATAATAATATTGATAATGATCGATAATAATAATGATAATGATTGATAATAATGATGATAATGATTGATAATAATAATGATAATGATTGATAATAATGATGATAATGATTGATAATAATGATGATAATGATTGATAATGATGATGATGATAATGATTGATAATAATAATGGTAATGATTGATAATAATAATGATAATGATTGATAATAATGATGATAATGATTGATAATAATAATGATAATGATTGATAATAATGATGATAATGTTTGATAATAATGATGATAATGATTGATAATAATGATGATAATGATTGATAATAACAATGATAATGATTGATAATAATAATGATAATGATTGATAATAATAATGATAATGATTGATAATAATAATGATAATGATTGATAATAATGATGATAATGATTGATAATAATAATGATAATGATTGATAATAATAATGATAATGATTGATAATAATGATGATAATGATTGATAATAATGATGATAATGATTGATAATAATGATGATAATGATTGATAATAATGATGATAATGATATAAATGATAATAATAATGATAATGATTGATAATAATAATGATAATGATTGATAATAATAATGATAATGATTGATAATAATAATGATAATGATTGATAATAATAATGATAATTATTGATAATAATAATGATAATGATTGATAATAATAATGATAATGATTGATAATAATGATGATAATGATTGATAATAATGATGATAATGATTGATAATAATGATGATAATGATTGATAATAATAATGATAATGATTGATAATAATAATGATAATGATTGATAATAATGATGATAATGATTGATAATAATAATGATAATGATTGATAATAATGATGATAATGATTGATAATAATGATGATAATGATTGATAATAATGATGATAATGATTGATAATAATAATGATAATGATTGATAATAATAATGATAATGATTGATAATAATGATGATAATGATTGATAATAATGATAATGATTGATAATAATGATGATAATGATATAAATGATAATAATGATGATATTGATTAATAATAATAATGATAATGATTGATAATAATAATGATAATGATTGATAATAATAATGATAATGATTGATAATAATAATGATAATGATTGATAATAATTATGATAATGATTGATAATAATAATGATAATGATTGATAATAATAATGATAACGATTGATAATAATAATGATAATGATTGATAATAATAATGATAATGATTGATAATAATAATGATAATGATTGATAATAATGATGATAATGATTGATAATAATAATGATAATGATTGATAATAATGATGATAATGATATAAATGATAATAATAATGATAATGATTGATAATAATGATGATAATGATTGATAATAATAATGATAATGATTGATAATAATGATGATAATGGTTGATAATAATAATGATAATGATTGATAATAATTATGATAATGATATAAATGATAATAATAATGATAATGATTGATAATAATAATGATAATGATTGATAATAATGATGATAATGATTAATAATAATGATGATAATGATTGATAATAATGATGATAATGATTGATAATAATGATGATAATGATTGATAATAATGATGATAATGATATAAATGATAATAATGATGATAATGATTAATAATAATAATGATAATGATTGATAATAATAATGATAATGATTGATAATAATAATGATAATGATTGATAATAATAATGATAATGATTGATAATAATAATGATAATGATTGATAATAATAATGATAATGATTGATAATAATAATGATAATGATTGATAATAATAATGATAATGATTGATAATAATAATGATAATGATTGATAATAATAATGATAATGATTGATAATAATAATGATAATGATTGATAATAATAATGATAATGATTGATAATAATAATGATAATGATCGATAATAATAATGATAATGATTGATAATAATAATGATAATGATCGATAATAATAATGATAATAATCGATAATAATAATGATAATGATCGATAATAATGATGATAATGATTGATAATAATGATGAAAATGATTGATAATAATGATGATAATGATTGATAATAATGATGATAATGATTGATAATAATGATGATAATGATTGATAATAATTATGATAATGATTGATAATAATAATGATGATTGATAATAATGATGATAATGATTGATAATAATGATGATAATGATTGATAATAATGATGATAATGATTGATAATAATGATGATAAGGATTGATAATAATGATGATAATGATATAAATGATAATAATAATGATAATGATTGATAATAATAATGATAATGATTGATAATAATAATGATAATGATTGATAATAATAATGATAATGATTGATAATAATAATGATAATGATTGATAATAATGATGATAATGATTGATAATAATAATGATATTGATTGATAATAATAATGATAATGATTGATAATAGTGATGATAATGATTGATAATAATGATGATAATGATTGATAATAATGATGATAATGATTGATAATAATGATGATAATGATTGATAATAATGATGATAATGATATAAATCATAATATTGATGATAATGATTGATAATAATAATGATAATGATTGATAATAATAATGATAATGATTGATAATAATAATGATAATGATTGATAATAATAATGATAATGATTGATAATAATAATGATAATGATCGATAATAATAATCATAATGATTGATAATAATAATGATAATGATTGATAATAATGATGATAATGATTGATAATAATGATGATAATGATTGATAATAATGATGATAATGATTGATAATAATAATGATAATGATTGATAATAATAATGATAATGATTGATAATAATGATGATAATGATTGATAATAATAATGATAATGATTGATAATAATAATGATAATGATTGATAATAATGATGATAATGATTGATAACAATGATGATAATGATTGATAATAATGATGATAATGATTGATAATAATGATGATAATGATATAAATGATAATAATGATGATAATGATTAATAATAATAATGATAATGATTGATAATAATAATGATAATGATTGATAATAATAATGATAATGATTGATAATAATAATGATAATAATTGATAATAATAATGATAATGATTGATAATAATAATGATAATGATTGATAATAATGATGATAATGATTGATAATAATAATGATAATGATTGATAATAATAATGATAATGATTGATAATAATAATGATAATGATTGATAATAATAATGATAATGATTGATAATAATGATGATAATGATTGATAATAATGATGATAATGATATAAATGATAATAATGATGATATTGATTAATAATAATAATGATAATGATTGATAATAATAATGATAACGATTGATAATAATAATGATAATGATTGATAATAATAATGATAATGATTGATAATAATAATGATAATGATTGATAATAATGATGATAATGATTGATAATAATAATGATAATGATTGATAATAATGATGATAATGATATAAATGATAATAATAATGATAATGATTGATAATAGTGATGATAATGATTGATAATAATAATGATAATGATTGATAATAATGATGATAATGGTTGATAATAATAATGATAATGATTGATAATAATGATGATAATGATTGATAATAATAATGATAATGATTGATAATAATAATGTTAATGATTGATAATAATGATGATAATGATTAATAATAATGATGATAATGATTGATAATAATGATGATAATGATTGATAATAATGATGATAATGATTGATAATAATGATGATAATGATATAAATGATAATAATGATGATAATGATTAATAATAATAATGATAATGATTGATAATAATAATGATAATGATTGATAATAATAATGATAATGATTGATAATAATAATGATTATGATTGATAATAATAATGATAATGATTGATAATAATAATGATAATGATTGATAATAATAATGATAATGATTGATAATAATGATGATAATGATTGATAATAATGATGATAATGATTGATAATAATGATGATAATGATATAAATGATAATAATGATGATATTGATTAATAATAATAATGATAATGATTGATAATAATAATGATAATGATTGATAATAATAATGATAACGATTGATAATAATGATGATAATGATATAAATGATAATAATAATGATAATGATTGACAATAATAATGATAATGATTGATAATAATGATGATAATGATTGATAATAATAATGATAATGATTGATAATAATAATGATAATGATTGATAATAATGATGATAATGATTGATAATAATGATGATAATGATTGATAATAATGATGATAATGATTGATAATAATGATGATAATGATTGATAATAATGATGATAATGATATAAATGATAATAATGATGATAATGATTAATAATAATAATGATAATGATTGATAATAATAATGATAATGATTGATAATAATAATGATAATGATTGATAATAATAATGATAATGATTGATAATAATAATGATAATGATTGATAATAATAATGATAATGATTGATAATAATAATGATAATGATTGATAATAATAATGATAATGATTGATAATAATGATGATAATAATGATGATAATGATTGATAATAATGATGATAATGATTGATAATAATAATGATAATGATTGATAATAATAATGATAATGATTGATAATAATGATGATAATGATTGATAATAATAATGATAATGATTGATAATAATAATGATAATGATTGATAATAATGATGATAATGATTGATAATAATGATGATAATGATTGATAATAATGATGAAAATGATTGATAATAATGATGATAATGATATAAATGATAATAATGATGATAATGATTAATAATAATAATGATAATGATTGATAATAATAATGATAATGATTGATAATAATAATGATAATGATTGATAATAATAATGATAATGATTGATATTAATGATGATAATGATTGATAATAATAATGATAATGATTGATAATAATAATGATAATGATTGATAATAATGATGATAATGATTGATAATAATCATGATAATGATTGATAATAATGATGATAATGATTGATAATAATGATGATAATGATATAAATGATAATAATTATGATAATGATTAATAATAATAATGATAATGATTGATAATAATAATGATAATGATTGATAATAATAATGATAATGATTGATAATAATGATGATAATGATTGATAATAATAATGATAATGATTGATAATAATGATGATAATGATTGATAATAATAATGATAATGATTGATAATAATAATGATAATGATTGATAATAATGATGATAATGATTGATAATAATAATGATAATGATTGATAATAATAATGATAATGATTGATAATAATGATGATAATGATTGATAATAATGATGATAATGATTGATAATAATGATGATAATGATTGATAATAATGATGATAATGATATAAATGATAATAATGATGATAATGATTAATAATAATAATGATAATGATTGATAATAATAATGATAATGATTGATAATAATAATGATAATGATTGATAATAATAATGATAATGATCGATAATAATAATGATAATGATTGATAATAATGATGATAATGATTGATAATAATAATGATAATGATTGATAATAATGATGATAATGATTGATAATAATAATGATAATGATTGATAATAATAATGATAATGATTGATAATAATGATGATAATGATTGATAATAATAATGATAATGATTGATAATAATAATGATAATGATTGATAATAATGATGATAATGATTGATAATAATGATGATAATGATTGATAATAATGATGATAATGATTGATAATAATGATGATAATGATATAAATGATAATAATGATGATAATGATTAATAATAATAATGATAATGATTGATAATAATAATGATAATGATTGATAATAATGATGATAATGATATAAATGATAATAATGATGATAATGATTAATAATAATAATGATAATGATTGATAATAATGATGATAATGATTGATAATAATGATGATAATGATTGATAATAATGATGATAATGATTGATAATAATGATGATAATGATTGATAATAATGATGATAATGATTGATAATAATAATGATAATGATTGATAATAATAATGATAATGATTGATAATAATGATGATAATGATTGATAATAATGATGATAATGATTGATAATAATGATGATAATGATTGATAATAATGATGATAATGATTGATAATAATGATGATAATGATATAAATGATAATAATAATGATAATGATTGATAATAATAATGATAATGATTGATAATAATAATGATAATGATTGATAATAATAATGATAATGATTGATAATAATAATGATAATGATTGATAATAATAATGATAATGATTGATAATAATGATGATAATGATTGATAATAATAATGATATTGATTGATAATAATAATGATAATGATTGATAATAATGATGATAATGATTGATAATAATGATGATAATGATTGATAATAATGATGATAATGATTGATAATAATGATGATAATGATATAAATGATAATAATGATGATAATGATTGATAATAATAATGATAATGATTGATAATAATAATGATAATGATTGATAATAATAATGATAATGATTGATAATAATAATGATAATGATTGATAATAATAATGATAATGATCGATAATAATAATCATAATGATTGATAATAATAATGATAATGATTGATAATAATGATGATAATGATTGATAATAATGATGATAATGATTGATAATAATGATGATAATGATTGATAATAATAATGATAATGATTGATAATAATAATGATAATGATTGATAATAATGATGATAATGATTGATAATAATAATGATAATGATTGATAATAATAATGATAATGATTGATAATAATGATGAAAAAAATTGATAACAATAATGATAATGATTGGTAATAATGATGATAATGATTGATAATAATGATGATAATGATATAAATGATAATAATGATGATAATGATTAATAATAATAATGATAATGATTGATAATAATAATGATAATGATTGATAATAATAATGATAATGATTGATAATAATAATGATTGATAATAATAATGATAATGATATAAATGATAATAATGATGATATTGATTAATAATAATAATGATAATGATTGATAATAATAATGATAACGATTGATAATAATAATGATAATGATTGATAATAATAATGATAATGATTGATAATAATAATGATAATGATTGATAATAATAATGATAATGATTGATAATAATGATGATAATGATTGATAATAATAATGATAATGATTGATAATAATAATGATAATGATTGATAATAATGATGATAATGATTGATAACAATGATGATAATGATTGATAATAATGATGATAATGATTGATAATAATGATGATAATGATATAAATGATAATAATGATGATAATCATTAATAATAATAATGATAATGATTGATAATAATAATGATAATGATTGATAATAATAATGATAATGATTGATAATAATAATGATAATGATTGATAATAATAATGATAATGATATAAATGATAATAATGATGATATTGATTAATAATAATAATGATAATGATTGATAATAATGATGATAATGATTGATAATAATGATGATAATGATTGATAATAATAATGATAATGATTGATAATAATAATGATAATGATTGATAATAATGATGATAGTGATTGATAATAATAATGATAATGATTGATAATAATAATGATAATGATTGATAATAATGATGATAATGATTGATAACAATGATGATAATGATTGATAATAATGATGATAATGATTGATAATAATGATGATAATGATATAAATGATAATAATGATGATAATGATTAATAATAATAATGATAATGATTGATAATAATAATGATAATGATTGATAATAATAATGATAATGATTGATAATAATAATGATAATGATTGATAATAATGATGATAATGATATGAATGATAATAATGATGGTATTGATTAATAATAATAATGATAATGATTGATAATAATAATGATAACGATTGATAATAATAATGATAATGATTGATAATAATAATGATAATGATTGATAATAATGATGATAATGATTGATAACAATGATGATAATGATTGATAATAATGATGATAATGATTGATAATAATGATGATAATGATATAAATGATAATAATGATGATAATGATTAATAATAATAATGATAATGATTGATAATAATAATGATAATGATTGATAATAATAATGATAATGATTGATAATAATGATGATAATGATTGATAATAATGATGATAATGATTGATAATAATGATGATAATGATTGATAATAAGGATGATAATGATTGATAATAATGATGATAATGATATAAATGATAATAATGATGATAATGATTGATAATAATAATGATAATGATTGATAATAATAATGATAATGATTGATAATAATAATGATAATGATTGATAATAATAATGATAATGATTGATAATAATAATGATAATGATCGATAATAATAATCATAATGATTGATAATAATAATGATAATGATTGATAATAATGATGATAATGATTGATAATAATGATGATAATGATTGATAATAATGATGATAACGATTGATAATAATAATGATAGATAGAGCTCTGGATATACTTCAAGACGTGTTTACTGTCGCTCCGTGAAAAGTTTTCCAAAAGTTAATAATTACTTCATTAAAATTTTTATCTGTGCTGTGTTTTGCTGCTTGAATTGTTGCTGAAGGAATTGTGTAATTGGGTGCTGAATTAAATTGTAATTTTTAGGCCTGATTCAATATTACTTCGAATTGGTGCTAAGTATACGCACACACATACATATACCTAAATATCGACAATCATACATGCATGTTTGGACATACATACTATCATCTCTACTTAAATTCTTCTGATAGTCACAAATTATTCCACCTGTGCGATCAGCTGGCTATGCTGAAAATTTTGATACATTTATTATCATTCGTTAATTGATTTATATCTGTGTCGCCATCTGTTGGTGAGTTGATTTTGGTAAACCCAGCGAACATTTTAAATTGCTCTTTTACCCTACTGCTATTTTACAAATAAACCCATATGATGTCTTGTCTAAATAATGGATGTACTCTTGATACCGATTATGAAAATATGATATGCTGTTGGCTGTGCCACGATTTGTGTCACTTTAAATGTAGTGGACTTTCAGTGATTGTAGCTGATGCTATCTCAAAAAATGATTCTATACGTTGGTGCTGCAATAGATGTAAAAAGATTGATGTTAGTTTCTACAGATTTTTTCAAGGTACTAAGACTTACTTTAACGAAATACAGAATGAAGTAAGCAAGCTTTCGGACCGTATTTCTACATATGGCAAACTTTTTGACTATTATAAATCGCTTGAAAAATTAAAATCACCCATCCAACCTTCTCCTAAGCTTAGGAAATCTGCTAGGAAAGCTAATAAAAATAAAGATCTAATCTCTGTGCCAATGGAAAATAATCCCACGCAAACATCCAAGAATCGTGCCTCTCCATGTGATTTACCTGTAGCATCTGGTTCTAATTATGCGAGCAGTGACATGATTTCTCTAGCAAATCATGTTTCATCAAATAACGTTTTAAGCATTGCAGTAGCCCTAGAGACTCCTGTAATCTCTGTGCCAATGGAAAATAATTCCACGCAAACATCCAAAAACCGTGCCTCTCCATTTGATTTACCTGTAGCATCTGGTTCTAATTCTGCGAGCAGTGACATGAATTCTCCAGCAAATCATGTTTCATCAAATAACGTTTTAAGCAATGCAGTAGCCCTAGGGACTCCTGTTAGTGCTGCAGTAACAAATAATTTGCCAGATGAGTGTACTAGTAATGCTCAAACTTTAGCATCGTCAAGTAACGTTAACTCTATTATGAATCGTCCCAATACACTTAGAGTTATACCGCCAAATAAAACAATTTTCGTGTCTCGACTAGCGTCCGATACTACTGTCGAAGAACTCCAATCGTACATAAATTTGAATTGTGGTACCAACTTATGTGTATCAGTGTATAAATTTTCCTACACAGAACCAAGAATAGTAGCATCTTTTAAAATTACAGTACCGGATGAGTTATTCAACAATATTATTTCTCCTGGATTTTGGCCTGATGGTATATACGTTCGTGAGTTTATGTTTAAAACAAGAGAAAAGAATACTGTTCGATTGCCGTCATCAGTAAAATCTACTTCAAAAAACTAAATGGTTACACTGAAAATTTTACTCTTTTATATCAAAATGTTCGTGGCATTAATACAAAGTTATCATCTTTATTTAATCAAAGTTATGCGTTTGATTTTCAAGTTATCGCTTTCACTGAAACTTGGCTTAATAATAATGTATTGGATACTGAAATAATGGGTGCAAGTTACTTAATATATAGACGTGATCGTGGCAATAACATGAAAGGAGGAGGTGTATTAATTGCAGTGTCAAGCATGCTTTCTTCTGAAAAGTTATCGTTTACTTCTTCACTGGATATTGAGTTTATGGGTGTTTTGGTAAAAATAAATCATAAAAAAATGTTCATAACCTGTTCGTATATTCCCCCAAATTCTCCTGAAATAATTTATAGAAAGCATTCGGATGCTATTTCAACTGTTGTGCATATGTCTCATCATAATGATAGCATCATCGCAGTTGGTGATTTCAATATGCCAACGATATTTTGGGATTTTTCGGCTGATAATGGTTGCTTTACACCATATAATTCTACTTTTAGTCCGAAATATAACGAGTTTATTGATTGCTTATTGGATATGAATCTTTATCAGATAAATGGCATATATAATGATAACCACAAGCTTTTAGATTTGGTTTTTGTAAATGATTGTGTTGACACGTCTGTCCTTCGCACTATTCCTCTAACCTTACCGGAGGACTGTTATCATCCCACGATCTTAATATCTACAGGTTT
Organism: Linnaemya vulpina; assembly: GCA_963675445.1. Classification (NCBI taxonomy): domain Eukaryota; kingdom Metazoa; phylum Arthropoda; class Insecta; order Diptera; family Tachinidae; genus Linnaemya; species Linnaemya vulpina. The sequence goes on from OY776281.1 coordinate 31,086,208, forward strand.
TCCATCTGTTTATATATCTCGTTCTGCGTACAACTCAAAAGTCAAGAGTTTATGTTTTAAAAGGGCAAATTATAACAAAATAATCGAACTTCTACACAATACAGACTGGAACAATTTACTCGTAGCTTCGAACTTAGAAAACAATCCCGATGTTATTGATCACATAACCATAAAATTCTACGATAGGATTTATTGGATCTTGACCCAATGTGTTCCTAAACAAGTCGCTTCTCAAGTATCTGGACCTCCATGGAATTCAAAGTTTCTTTCCAAACTTAAAAATAGCAAAAACAAATATTATAAAATATACAAAAAATCAGGATCATCCTCAGATTTTGCAAAATACTCTGTTGCCCGTGCCGACTATAACAAGTTAAATCTTAAATGTTATAAATGTTACTTACAAAAAATTAAAAACAACTTGAAGAAAAATCCAAGGTCTTTCTACAATTTCGTGAACTTAAAAAGAAAATCAGTTTCCTTTTCGCCCACTATGAAGCTAAATGAAAAAGAATCAGATAACGAGGCTGAAATTAGTAACTTGTTTGCGGATTTCTTTTCATCTACTTATTCTGCTGATCAAATTATTACTACTGGGTTGCAATCAAATTTTTGTCCTGGAAGTCAATCTATTTTAATTCCATTTCTGGATGAAATTTCTGTTCTTAATGGATTGAAAAAATTGAAATTCTCGTACAAGAGTGGACCTGATAATGTTCCTAGCTGTGTTCTAATTAAGTGTGCTGATGCCTTAGTGTTTCCTCTTACATTATTGTACAATCTTTCAATTAAAGTCGGAAAATTCCCTGAAATGTGGAAGAATTCTTATATTATTCCGTTGTTTAAATCTGGTACCAAATCTGACATTAAAAATTACAGAGGAATCGCTAAACTGAGTATTATACCGAAACTCTTTGAAAAATTAATTACAAGTAGCTTGTGCCACCAGGTGTCATCAACATTATGTTCTAGTCAACATGGTTTTCGTAAAGGCTGCTCAACTATAACCAACCTCATACAATTTACAACTTTGGTAAATCGTGGTTTTGTCAATAAAAAACAAACTGATGTAGTCTACACAGATTTCAGTAAAGCATTTGATAAAGTTAACCACAAACTTCTATTGAGTAAACTGCATTATATGGGATTCACACGTGGCTGTTTGAATTGGATTAGTTCCTACCTTACTAATAGGAAACAAAATGTTTTATTCAAAAGTACTATATCTAAACCGATCCCCGTTACGTCTGGTGTTCCCCAGGGAAGTCATCTGGGACCCCTATTATTTTCACTATTTATCAATGACTTACCTGCAGTTATCAAAAACTCATTCATTCTTATGTATGCTGATGACGTAAAAATATTTTTTACCTACAATATCTTTGATGATCATAAGTTTCTTCAAGCAGATTTAAACTCTTTGTACTCTTGGTGTGAAATGAATTTAATGACATTGAATCTAAAAAAATGCAAGCATATGTGTTTCTTTCGGAGGAGCCATTTCAACGTAAAATATTTTTTGGGTGGTTATGAGCTGGAAAATGTTTGCACTTTCACAGATCTTGGAATTTTACTAGATCCAAAACTGAATTTTATTCAACATATATCTCTAACTGTTAGAAAAGCCAGAAGTCAACTGGGGTTCATCAAACGCTGGGCAAAGGAATTTGATGATCCTTATGTTACTAAGCAGCTTTTCACATCGCTTGTTCGTCCCATTTTGGAATATGGATCAATAATATGGGATCCAACATATAAGGTTTACATCAACACAATTGAATCTGTACAAAAACAATTTTTAATATTTTGTCTTCGAAGTTTGCAATGGAACCCATTTTGTTTGCCTTCTTATAAAGCTAGACTAGCTCTTATTAAGTTACCATCCCTAAGTAGTCGAAGATCTATGTTAAACACTTTATTTATTTTAAATATAATTAATGGTAAAACCTGCTCTGAATTCTTAATTGAAAATTTATCATTTTGTGTTCCTCAACGTCCTACTCGTTTCTTCTGTCTACTTAATATTAAATTTCTAAGAACAAATTACGCTAATTCTGATCCTTTTATTAGATGCTGTAAGGACTTTAACAAGATATATTATTATGTTGATTTCTCTTTCAGTGAAAATTTGATTAAACGAAATATTTTGTTTGCATTAAATAACAGCCAATAATTGATATTTCTTTGAATTTTAATCTGTATATGTATGTAAATAGTCTGTAAGAATTGTAAATTCATAGACTGTAAAATAAATAAATAAATAAATAATGATTGATAATAATAATGATAATGATTGATAATAATGATGATAATGATTGATAATAATAATGATAATGATTGATAATAATAATGATAATGATTGATAATAATGATGATAATGATTGATAACAATGATGATAATGATTGATAATAATGATGATAATGATTGATAATAATGATGATAATGATATAAATGATAATAATGATGATAATGATTAATAATAATAATGATAATGATTGATAATAATAATGATAATGATTGATAATAATAATGATAATGATTGATAATAATAATGATAATGATTGATAATAATAATGATAATGATTGATAATAATAATGATAATGATTGATAATAATGATGATAATGATTGATAATAATAATGATAATGATTGATAATAATAATGATAATGATTGATAATAATAATGATAATGATTGATAATAATAATGATAATGATTGATAATAATGATGATAATGATTGATAATAATGATGATAATGATATAAATGATAATAATGATGATATTGATTAATAATAATAATGATAATGATTGATAATAATAATGATAACGATTGATAATAATAATGATAATGATTGATAATAATAATGATAATGATTGATAATAATGATGATAATGATTGATAATAATAATGATAATGATTGATAATAATGATGATAATGATATAAATGATAATAATAATGATAATGATTGATAATAATGATGATAATGATTGATAATAATAATGATAATGATTGATAATAATGATGATAATGGTTGATAATAATAATGATAATGATTGATAATAATTATGATAATGATATAAATGATAATAATAATGATAATGATTGATAATAATAATGATAATGATTGATAATAATGATGATAATGATTGATAATAATAATGATAATGATTGATAATAATAATGTTAATGATTGATAATAATGATGATAATGATTAATAATAATGATGATAATGATTGATAATAATGATGATAATGATTGATAATAATGATGATAATGATTGATAATAATGATGATAATGATATAAATGATAATAATGATGATAATGATTAATAATAATAATGATAATGATTGATAATAATAATGATAATGATTGATAATAATAATGATAATGATTGATAATAATAATGATAATGATTGATAATAATAATGATAATGATTGATAATAATAATGATAATGATTGATAATTATAATGATAATGATTGATAATAATGATGATAATGATTGATAATAATGATGATAATGATTGATAATAATGATGATAATGATTTTAATGATAATAATGATGATATTGATTAATAATAATAATGATAATGATTGATAATAATAATGATAATGATTGATAATAATAATGATAATGATTGATAATAATAATGATAATGATTGATAATAATAATGATAATGATTGATAATAATGATGATAATGATTGATAATAATAATGATAATGATTGATAATAATGATGATAATGATATAAATGATAATAATAATGATAATAATTGATAATAATGATGATAATGATATAAATGATAATAATAATGATAATGATTGATAATAATGATGGTAATGATATAAATGATAATAATAATGATAATGATTGATAATAATAATGATAATGATTTATAATAATAATGATAATGATTGAAAATAATAATGATAATGATTGATAATAATAATGATAATGATTGACAATAATAATGATAATGATTGATAATAATAATGATAATGATCGATAATAATAATGATAATGATTGATAATAATAATGATAATGATTGATAATAATAATGATAATGATTGATAATAATAATGATAATGATTGATAATAATAATGATAATGATTGATAATAATAATGATAATGATTGATAATAATAATGATAATGATTGATAATAATAATGATAATGATTGATAATAATAATGATAATGATTGATAATAATAATGATAATGATTGATAATAATAATGATAATGATTGATAATAATAATGATAATGATTGATAATAATAATGATAATGATTGATAATAATGATGATAATGATTGATAATAATAATGATAATGATTGATAATAATGATGATAATGATTGATAAAAATGATGATAATGATTGATAATGATGATGATGATAATGATTGATAATAATAATGATAATGATTGATAATAATAATGATAATGATTGATAATAATGATGATAATGATTGATAATATTAATGATAATGATTGATAATAATGATGATAATGATTGATAATAATAATGATAATGATTGATAATAATAATGATAATGATTGATAATAATGATGATAATGATTGATAATAATGATGATAATGATTGATAATAATGATGATAATGATATAAATGATAATAATTATGATAATGATTAATAATAATAATGATAATGATTGATAATAATAATGATAATGATTGATAATAATAATGATAATGATTGATAATAATGATGATAATGATTGATAATAATAATGATAATGATTGATAATAATGATGATAATGATTGATAATAATAATGATAATGATTGATAATAATAATGATAATGATTGATAATAATGATGATAATGATTGATAATAATAATGATAATGATTGATAATAATAATGATAATGATTGATAATAATGATGATAATGATTGATAATAATGATGATAATGATTGATAATAATGATGATAATGATTGATAATAATGATGATAATGATATAAATGATAATAATGATGATAATGATTAATAATAATAATGATAATGATTGATAATAATAATGATAATGATTGATAATAATAATGATAATGATTGATAATAATAATGATAATGATTGATAATAATAATGATAATGATCGATAATAATAATGATAATGATTGATAATAATAATGATAATGATCGATAATAATAATGATAATAATCGATAATAATAATGATAATGATCGATAATAATGATGATAATGATTGATAATAATAATGATAATGATTGATAATAATAATGATAATGATTGATAATAATAATGATAATGATTGATAATAATAATGATAATGATTGATAATAATGATGATAATGATTGATAATAATGATGATAATGATTAATAATAATAATGATAATGATTGATAATAATAATGATAATGATTGATAATAATAATGATAATGATTGATAATAATAATGATAATGATCGATAATAATAATGATAATGATTGATAATAATAATGATAATGATCGATAATAATAATGATAATAATCGATAATAATAATGATAATGATCGATAATAATGATGATAATGATTGATAATAATGATGATAATGATTGATAATAATGATGATAATGATTGATAATAATGATGATAATGATTGATAATAATGATGATAATGATTGATAATAATAATGATAATGATTGATAATAATAATGATAATGATTGATAATAATGATGATAATGATTGATAATAATGATGATAATGATTGATAATAATGATGATAATGATTGATAATAATGATGATAATGATTGATAATAATGATGATAATGATATAAATGATAATAATAATGATAATGATTGATAATAATAATGATAATGATTGATAATAATAATGATAACGATTGATAATAATAATGATAATGATTGATAATAATAATGATAATGATTGATAATAATAATGATAATAATATTGATACTAATGATGATAATGATTGATAATAATAATGATATTGATTGATAACAATAATGATAATGATTGATAATAATGATGATAATGATTGATAATAATGATGATAATGATTGATAATAATGATGATAATGATTGATAATAATGATGATAATGATTGATAATAATGATGATAATGATATAAATGATAATAATGATGATAATGATTGATAATAATAATGATAATGATTGATAATAATAATGATAATGATTGATAATAATAATGATAATGATTGATAATAATAATGATAATGATTGATAATAATAATGATAATGATCGATAATAATAATCATAATGATTGATAATAATAATGATAATGATTGATAATAATGATGATAATGATTGATAATAATGATGATAATGATTGATAATAATGATGATAATGATTGATAATAATAATGATAATGATTGATAATAATAATGATAATGATTGATAATAATGATGATAATGATTGATAATAATAATGATAATGATTGATAATAATAATGATAATGATTGATAATAATGATGATAATGATTGATAACAATGATGATAATGATTGATAATAATGATGATAATGATTGATAATAATGATGATAATGATATAACTGATAATAATGATGATAATGATTAATAATAATTATGATAATGATTGATAATAATAATGATAATGATTGATAATAATAATGATAATGATTGATAATAATAATGATAATGATTGATAATAATAATGATAATGATTGATAATAATAATGATAATGATTGATAATAATGATGATAATGATTGATAATAATAATGATAATGATTGATAATAATAATGATAATGATTGATAATAATAATGATAATGATTGATAATAATAATGATAATGATTGATAATAATGATGATAATGATTGATAATAATGATGATAATGATATAAATGATAATAATGATGATATTGATTAATAATAATAATGATAATGATTGATAATAATAATGATAACGATTGATAATAATAATGATAATGATTGATAATAATAATGATAATGATTGATAATAATAATGATAATGATTGATAATAATGATGATAATGATTGATAATAATAATGATAATAATGATGATAATGATATAAATGATAATAATAATGATAATGATTGATAATAATGATGATAATGATTGATAATAATAATGATAATGATTGATAATAATGATGATAATGGTTGATAATAATAATGATAATGATTGATAATAATTATGATAATGATATAAATGACAATAATAATGATAATGATTGATAATAATAATGATAATGATTGATAATAATGATGATAATGATTGATAATAATAATGATAATGATTGATAATAATAATGTTAATGATTGATAATAATGATGATAATGATTAATAATAATGATGATAATGATTGATAATAATGATGATAATGATTGATAATAATGATGATAATGATTGATAATAATGATGATAATGATATAAATGATAATAATGATGATAATGATTAATAATGATGATAATGATTAATAATAATAATGATAATGATTGATAATAATAATGATAATGATTGATAATAATAATGATAATGATTGATAATAATAATGATAATGATTGATAATAATAATGATAATGATTGATAATAATAATGATAATGATTGATAATTATAATGATAATGATTGATAATAATGATGATAATGATTGATAATAATGATGATAATGATTGATAATAATGATGATAATGATTGATAACAATAATGATAATGATTGATAATAATAATGATAATGATTGATAATAATGATGATAATGATTGATAATAATGATGATAATGATTGATAATAATGATGATAATGATATAAATGATAATAATTATGATAATGATTAATAATAATAATGATAATGATTGATAATAATAATGATAATGATTGATAATAATAATGATAATGATTGATAATAATGATGATAATGATTGATAATAATAATGATAATGATTGATAATAATGATGATAATGATTGATAATAATAATGATAATGATTGATAATAATAATGATAATGATTGATAATAATGATGATAATGATTGATAATAATAATGATAATGATTGATAATAATAATGATAATGATTGATAATAATGATGATAATGATTGATAATAATGATGATAATGATTGATAATAATGATGATAATGATTGATAATAATGATGATAATGATATAAATGATAATAATGATGATAATGATTAATAATAATAATGATAATGATTGATAATAATAATGATAATGATTGATAATAATAATGATAATGATTGATAATAATAATGATAATGATCGATAATAATAATGATAATGATTGATAATAATAATGATAATGATCGATAATAATAATGATAATAATCGATAATAATAATGATAATGATCGATAATAATGATGATAATGAATGATAATAATGATGATAATGATTGATAATAATGATGATAATGATTGATAATAATGATGATAATGATTGATAATAATGATGATAATGATTGATAATAATAATGATAATGATTGATAATAATAATGATAATGATTGATAATAATGATGATAATGATTGATAATAATGATGATAATGATTGATAATAATGATGATAATGATTGATAATAATGATTGATAATAATGATGATAATGATATAAATGATAATAATAATGATAATGATTGATAATAATAATGATAATGATTGATAATAATAATGATAATGATTGATAATAATAATGATAATGATTGATAATAATAATGATAATGATTGATAATAATGATGATAATGATTGATAATAATAATGATATTGATTGATAATAATAATGATAATGATTGATAATAATGATGATAATGATTGATAATAATGATGATAATGATTGATAATAATGATGATAATGATTGATAATAATGATGATAATGATTGATAATAATGATGATAATGATATAAATGATAATAATGATAATAATGATTGATAATAATAATGATAATGATTGATAATAATTATAATGATTGATAATAATAATGATAATGATTGATAATAATAATGATAATGATTGATAATAATAATGATAATGATCGATAATAATAATCATAATGATTGATAATAATAATAATAATGATTGATAATAATGATGATAATGATTGATAATAATGATGATAATGATTGATAATAATGATGATAATGATTGATAATAATAATGATAATGATTGATAATAATAATGATAATGATTGATAATAATGATGATAATGATTGATAATAATAATGATAATGATTGATAATAATAATGATAATGATTGATAATAATGATGATAATGATTGATAACAATGATGATAATGATTGATAATAATGATGATAATGATTGATAATAATGATGATAATGATATAAATGATAATAATGATGATAATGATTAATAATAATAATGATAATGATTGATAATAATAATGATAATGATTGATAATAATAATGATAATGATTGATAATAATAATGATAATGATTGATAATAATAATGATAATGATTGATAATAATAATGATAATGATTGATAATAATGATGATAATGATTGATAATAATAATGATAATGATTGATAATAATAATGATAATGATTGATAATAATAATGATAATGATTGATAATAATAATGATAATGATTGATAATAATGATGATAATGATTGATAATAATGATGATAATGATATAAATGATAATAATGATGATATTGATTAATAATAATAATGATAATGATTGATAATAATAATGATAACGATTGATAATAATAATGATAATGATTGATAATAATAATGATAATGATTGATAATAATAATGATAATGATTGATAATAATGATGATAATGATTTTAATGATAATAATGATGATATTGATTAATAATAATAATGATAATGATTGATAATAATAATGATAATGATATAAATGATAATAATGATGATAATGATTAATAATAATAATGATAATGATTGATAATAATAATGATAATGATTGATAATAATAATGATAATGATTGATAATTATAATGATAATGATTGATAATAATGATGATAATAATTGATAATAATGATGATAATGATTGATAATAATGATGATAATGATTGATAATAATGATGATAATGATTGATAATAATGATGATAATGATTGATAATAATGATGATAATGATATAAATGATAATAATGATGATAATGATTAATAATAATAATGATAATGATTGATAATAATAATGATAATGATTGATAATAATAATGATAATGATTGATAATAATAATGATAATGATTGATTATAATAATGATAATGATTGATAATAATAATGATAATGATTGATAATTATAATGATAATGATTGATAATAATGATGATAATGATTGATAATAATGATGATAATGATTGATAATAATGATGATAATGATTGATAATAATAATGATAATGATTGATAATAATAATGATAATGATTGATAATAATGATGATAATGATTGATAATAATGATGATAATGATTGATAATAATGATGATAATGATATAAATGATAATAATTATGATAATGATTAATAATAATAATGATAATGATTGATAATAATAATGATAATGATTGATAATAATAATGATAATGATTGATAATAATGATGATAATGATTGATAATAATAATGATAATGATTGATAATAATGATGATAATGATTGATAATAATAATGATAATGATTGATAATAATAATGATAATGATTGATAATAATGATGATAATGATTGATAATAATAATGATAATGATTGATAATAATAATGATAATGATTGATAATAATGATGATAATGATTGATAATAATGATGATAATGATTGATAATAATGATGATAATGATTGATAATAATGATGATAATGATTGATAATAATGATGATAATGATATAAATGATAATAATGATGATAATGATTAATAATAATAATGATAATGATTGATAATAATAATGATAATGATTGATAATAATAATGATAATGATTGATAATAATAATGATAATGATCGATAATAATAATGATAATGATTGATAATAATAATGATAATGATCGATAATAATAATGATAATAATCGATAATAATAATGATAATGATTGATAATAATGATGATAATGATTGATAATAATGATGATAATGATTGATAATAATGATGATAATGATTGATAATAATGATGATAATGATTGATAATAATAATGATAATGATTGATAATAATAATGATAATGATTGATAATAATGATGATAATGATTGATAATAATGATGATAATGATTGATAATAATGATGATAATGATTGATAATAATGATTGATAATAATGATGATAATGATATAAATGATAATAATAATGATAATGATTGATAATAATAATGATAATGATTGATAATAATAATGATAATGATTGATAATAATAATGATAATGATTGATAATAATAATGATAATGATTGATAATAATAATGATAATGATTGATAATAATGATGATAATGATTGATAATAATAATGATATTGATTGATAATAATAATGATAATGATTGATAATAATGATGATAATGATTGATAATAATGATGATAATGATTGATAATAATGATGATAATGATTGATAATAATGATGATAATGATTGATAATAATGATGATAATGATATAAATGATAATAATGATGATAATGATTGATAATAATAATGATAATGATTGATAATAATAATGATAATGATTGATAATAATAATGATAATGATTGATAATAATAATGATAATGATTGATAATAATAATGATAATGATCGATAATAATAATCATAATGATTGATAATAATAATGATAATGATTGATAATAATGATGATAATGATTGATAATAATGATGATAATGATTGATAATAATGATGATAATGATTGATAATAATAATGATAATGATTGATAATAATAATGATAATGATTGATAATAATGATGATAATGATTGATAATAATAATGATAATGATTGATAATAATAATGATAATGATTGATAATAATGATGATAATGATTGATAACAATGATGATAATGATTGATAATAATGATGATAATGATTGATAATAATGATGATAATGATATAAATGATAATAATGATTATAATGATTAATAATAATAATGATAATGATTGATAATAATAATGATAATGATTGATAATAATAATGATAATGATTGATAATAATAATGATAATGATTGATAATAATAATGATAATGATTGATAATAATAATGATAATGATTGATAATAATGATGATAATGATTGATAATAATAATGATAATGATTGATAATAATAATGATAATGATTGATAATAATAATGATAATGATTGATAATAATAATGATAATGATTGATAATAATAATGATAATGATTGATAATAATGATGATAATGATATAAATGATAATAATGATGATATTGATTAATAATAATAATGATAATGATTGATAATAATAATGATAACGATTGATAATAATAATGATAATGATTGATAATAATAATGATAATGATTGATAATAATAATGATAATGATTGATAATAATGATGATGATGATTGATAATAATAATGATAATGATTGATAATAATGATGATAATGATATAAATGATAATAATAATGATAATGATTGATAATAATGATGATAATGATTGATAATAATAATGATAATGATTGATAATAATGATGATAATGGTTGATAATAATAATGATAATGATTGATAATAATTATGATAATGATTGATAATAATAATGATAATGATTGATAATAATAATGATAATGATTGATAATAATAATGATAATGATTGATAATAATAATGATAATGATTGATAATAATAATGATAATGATTGATAATAATGATGATAATGATTGATAATAATAATGATAATGATTGATAATAATAATGATAATGATTGATAATAATAATGATAATGATTGATAATAATAATGATAATGATTGATAATAATGATGATAATGATTGATAATAATGATGATAATGATATAAATGATAATAATGATGATATTGATTAATAATAATAATGATAATGATTGATAATAATAATGATAACGATTGATAATAATAATGATAATGATTGATAATAATAATGATAATGATTGATAATAATAATGATAATGATTGATAATAATGATGATAATGATTGATAATAATAATGATAATGATTGATAATAATGATGATAATGATATAAATGATAATAATAATGATAATGATTGATAATAATGATGATAATGATTGATAATAATAATGATAATGATTGATAATAATGATGATAATGGTTGATAATAATAATGATAATGATTGATAATAATTATGATAATGATATAAATGATAATAATAATGATAATGATTGATAATAATAATGATAATGATTGATAATAATGATGATAATGATTGATAATAATAATGATAATGATTGATAATAATAATGTTAATGATTGATAATAATGATGATAATGATTAATAATAATGATGATAATGATTGATAATAATGATGATAATGATTGATAATAATGATGATAATGATTGATAATAATGATGATAATGATATAAATGATAATAATGATGATAATGATTAATAATAATAATGATAATGATTGATAATAATAATGATAATGATTGATAATAATAATGATAATGATTGATAATAATAATGATAATGATTGATAATAATAATGATAATGATTGATAATAATAATGATAATGATTGATAATAATAATGATAATGATTGATAATTATAATGATAATGATTGATAATAATGATGATAATGATTGATAATAATGATGATAATGATTGATAATAATGATGATAATGATTTTAATGATAATAATGATGATATTGATTAATAATAATAATGATAATGATTGATAATAATAATGATAATGATATAAATGATAATAATGATGATAATGATTAATAATAATAATGATAATGATTGATAATAATAATGATAATGATTGATAATAATAATGATAATGATTGATAATTATAATGATAATGATTGATAATAATGATGATAATAATTGATAATAATGATGATAATGATTGATAATAATGATGATAATGATTGATAATAATGATGATAATGATTGATAATAATGATGATAATGATTGATAATAATGATGATAATGATATAAATGATAATAATGATGATAATGATTAATAATAATAATGATAATGATTGATAATAATAATGATAATGATTGATAATAATAATGATAATGATTGATAATAATAATGATAATGATCGATAATAATAATGATAATGATTGATAATAATAATGATAATGATCGATAATAATAATGATAATAATCGATAATAATAATGATAATGATTGATAATAATGATGATAATGATTGATAATAATGATGATAATGATTGATAATAATGATGATAATGATTGATAATAATGATGATAATGATTGATAATAATAATGATAATGATTGATAATAATAATGATAATGATTGATAATAATGATGATAATGATTGATAATAATGATGATAATGATTGATAATAATGATGATAATGATTGATAATAATGATTGATAATAATGATGATAATGATATAAATGATAATAATAATGATAATGATTGATAATAATAATGATAATGATTGATAATAATAATGATAATGATTGATAATAATAATGATAATGATTGATAATAATAATGATAATGATTGATAATAATAATGATAATGATTGATAATAATGATGATAATGATTGATAATAATAATGATATTGATTGATAATAATAATGATAATGATTGATAATAATGATGATAATGATTGATAATAATGATGATAATGATTGATAATAATGATGATAATGATTGATAATAATGATGATAATGATTGATAATAATGATGATAATGATATAAATGATAATAATGATGATAATGATTGATAATAATAATGATAATGATTGATAATAATAATGATAATGATTGATAATAATAATGATAATGATTGATAATAATAATGATAATGATTGATAATAATAATGATAATGATCGATAATAATAATCATAATGATTGATAATAATAATGATAATGATTGATAATAATGATGATAATGATTGATAATAATGATGATAATGATTGATAATAATGATGATAATGATTGATAATAATAATGATAATGATTGATAATAATAATGATAATGATTGATAATAATGATGATAATGATTGATAATAATAATGATAATGATTGATAATAATAATGATAATGATTGATAATAATGATGATAATGATTGATAACAATGATGATAATGATTGATAATAATGATGATAATGATTGATAATAATGATGATAATGATATAAATGATAATAATGATTATAATGATTAATAATAATAATGATAATGATTGATAATAATAATGATAATGATTGATAATAATAATGATAATGATTGATAATAATAATGATAATGATTGATAATAATAATGATAATGATTGATAATAATAATGATAATGATTGATAATAATGATGATAATGATTGATAATAATAATGATAATGATTGATAATAATAATGATAATGATTGATAATAATAATGATAATGATTGATAATAATAATGATAATGATTGATAATAATAATGATAATGATTGATAATAATGATGATAATGATATAAATGATAATAATGATGATATTGATTAATAATAATAATGATAATGATTGATAATAATAATGATAACGATTGATAATAATAATGATAATGATTGATAATAATAATGATAATGATTGATAATAATAATGATAATGATTGATAATAATGATGATGATGATTGATAATAATAATGATAATGATTGATAATAATGATGATAATGATATAAATGATAATAATAATGATAATGATTGATAATAATGATGATAATGATTGATAATAATAATGATAATGATTGATAATAATGATGATAATGGTTGATAATAATAATGATAATGATTGATAATAATTATGATAATGATTGATAATAATAATGATAATGATTGATAATAATAATGATAATGATTGATAATAATAATGATAATGATTGATAATAATAATGATAATGATTGATAATAATAATGATAATGATTGATAATAATGATGATAATGATTGATAATAATAATGATAATGATTGATAATAATAATGATAATGATTGATAATAATAATGATAATGATTGATAATAATAATGATAATGATTGATAATAATGATGATAATGATTGATAATAATGATGATAATGATATAAATGATAATAATGATGATATTGATTAATAATAATAATGATAATGATTGATAATAATAATGATAACGATTGATAATAATAATGATAATGATTGATAATAATAATGATAATGATTGATAATAATAATGATAATGATTGATAATAATGATGATAATGATTGATAATAATAATGATAATGATTGATAATAATGATGATAATGATATAAATGATAATAATAATGATAATGATTGATAATAATGATGATAATGATTGATAATAATAATGATAATGATTGATAATAATGATGATAATGGTTGATAATAATAATGATAATGATTGATAATAATTATGATAATGATATAAATGATAATAATAATGATAATGATTGATAATAATAATGATAATGATTGATAATAATGATGATAATGATTGATAATAATAATGATAATGATTGATAATAATAATGTTAATGATTGATAATAATGATGATAATGATTAATAATAATGATGATAATGATTGATAATAATGATGATAATGATTGATAATAATGATGATAATGATTGATAATAATGATGATAATGATATAAATGATAATAATGATGATAATGATTAATAATAATAATGATAATGATTGATAATAATAATGATAATGATTGATAATAATAATGATAATGATTGATAATAATAATGATAATGATTGATAATAATAATGATAATGATTGATAATAATAATGATAATGATTGATAATAATAATGATAATGATTGATAATTATAATGATAATGATTGATAATAATGATGATAATGATTGATAATAATGATGATAATGATTGATAATAATGATGATAATGATTTTAATGATAATAATGATGATATTGATTAATAATAATAATGATAATGATTGATAATAATAATGATAATGATATAAATGATAATAATGATGATAATGATTAATAATAATAATGATAATGATTGATAATAATAATGATAATGATTGATAATAATAATGATAATGATTGATAATTATAATGATAATGATTGATAATAATGATGATAATAATTGATAATAATGATGATAATGATTGATAATAATGATGATAATGATTGATAATAATGATGATAATGATTGATAATAATGATGATAATGATTGATAATAATGATGATAATGATATAAATGATAATAATGATGATAATGATTAATAATAATAATGATAATGATTGATAATAATAATGATAATGATTGATAATAATAATGATAATGATTGATAATAATAATGATAATGATTGATAATAATAATGATAATGATTGATAATAATAATGATAATGATTGATAATTATAATGATAATGATTGATAATAATGATGATAATGATTGATAATAATGATGATAATGATTGATAATAATGATGATAATGATTGATAATAATAATGATAATGATTGATAATAATAATGATAATGATTGATAATAATGATGATAATGATTGATAATAATGATGATAATGATTGATAATAATGATGATAATGATATAAATGATAATAATTATGATAATGATTAATAATAATAATGATAATGATTGATAATAATAATGATAATGATTGATAATAATAATGATAATGATTGATAATAATGATGATAATGATTGATAATAATAATGATAATGATTGATAATAATGATGATAATGATTGATAATAATAATGATAATGATTGATAATAATAATGATAATGATTGATAATAATGATGATAATGATTGATAATAATAATGATAATGATTGATAATAATAATGATAATGATTGATAATAATGATGATAATGATTGATAATAATGATGATAATGATTGATAATAATGATGATAATGATTGATAATAATGATGATAATGATATAAATGATAATAATGATGATAATGATTAATAATAATAATGATAATGATTGATAATAATAATGATAATGATTGATAATAATAATGATAATGATTGATAATAATAATGATAATGATCGATAATAATAATGATAATGATTGATAATAATAATGATAATGATCGATAATAATAATGATAATAATCGATAATAATAATGATAATGATTGATAATAATGATGATAATGATTGATAATAATGATGATAATGATTGATAATAATGATGATAATGATTGATAATAATGATGATAATGATTGATAATAATAATGATAATGATTGATAATAATAATGATAATGATTGATAATAATGATGATAATGATTGATAATAATGATGATAATGATTGATAATAATGATGATAATGATTGATAATAATGATTGATAATAATGATGATAATGATATAAATGATAATAATAATGATAATGATTGATAATAATAATGATAATGATTGATAATAATAATGATAATGATTGATAATAATAATGATAATGATTGATAATAATAATGATAATGATTGATAATAATAATGATAATGATTGATAATAATGATGATAATGATTGATAATAATAATGATATTGATTGATAATAATAATGATAATGATTGATAATAATGATGATAATGATTGATAATAATGATGATAATGATTGATAATAATGATGATAATGATTGATAATAATGCTGATAATGATTGATAATAATGATGATAATGATATAAATGATAATAATGATGATAATGATTGATAATAATAATGATAATGATTGATAATAATAATGATAATGATTGATAATAATAATGATAATGATTGATAATAATAATGATAATGATTGATAATAATAATGATAATGATCGATAATAATAATCATAATGATTGATAATAATAATGATAATGATTGATAATAATGATGATAATGATTGATAATAATGATGATAATGATTGATAATAATGATGATAATGATTGATAATAATAATGATAATGATTGATAATAATAATGATAATGATTGATAATAATGATGATAATGATTGATAATAATAATGATAATGATTGATAATAATAATGATAATGATTGATAATAATGATGATAATGATTGATAACAATGATGATAATGATTGATAATAATGATGATAATGATTGATAATAATGATGATAATGATATAAATGATAATAATGATTATAATGATTAATAATAATAATGATAATGATTGATAATAATAATGATAATGATTGATAATAATAATGATAATGATTGATAATAATAATGATAATGATTGATAATAATAATGATAATGATTGATAATAATAATGATAATGATTGATAATAATGATGATAATGATTGATAATAATAATGATAATGATTGATAATAATAATGATAATGATTGATAATAATAATGATAATGATTGATAATAATAATGATAATGATTGATAATAATGATGATAATGATTGATAATAATGATGATAATGATATAAATGATAATAATGATGATATTGATTAATAATAATAATGATAATGATTGATAATAATAATGATAACGATTGATAATAATAATGATAATGATTGATAATAATAATGATAATGATTGATAATAATAATGATAATGATTGATAATAATGATGATGATGATTGATAATAATAATGATAATGATTGATAATAATGATGATAATGATATAAATGATAATAATAATGATAATGATTGATAATAATGATGATAATGATTGATAATAATAATGATAATGATTGATAATAATGATGATAATGGTTGATAATAATAATGATAATGATTGATAATAATTATGATAATGATATAAATGATAATAATAATGATAATGATTGATAATAATAATGATAATGATTGATAATAATGATGATAATGATTGATAATAATAATGATAATGATTGATAATAATAATGTTAATGATTGATAATAATGATGATAATGATTAATAATAATGATGATAATGATTGATAATAATGATGATAATGATTGATAATAATGATGATAATGATTGATAATAATGATGATAATGATTGATAATAATGATGATAATGATATAAATGATAATAATGATGATAATGATTAATAATAATAATGATAATGATTGATAATAATAATGATAATGATTGATAATAATAATGATAATGATTGATAATAATAATGATAATGATTGATAATAATAATGATAATGATTGATAATAATAATGATAATGATTGATAATAATAATGATAATGATTGATAATTATAATGATAATGATTGATAATAATGATGATAATGATTCATAATAATGATGATAATGATTGATAATAATGATGATAATGATTTTAATGATAATAATGATGATATTGATTAATAATAATAATGATAATGATTGATAATAATAATGATAATGATTGATAATAATAATGATAATGATTGATAATAATAATGATAATGATTGATAATAATAATGATAATGATTGATAATAATAATGATAATGATTTATAATAATAATGATAATGATTGAAAATAATAATGATAATGATTGATAATAATAATGATAATGATTGACAATAATAATGATAATGATTGATAATAATAATGATAATGATCGATAATAATAATGATAATGATCGATAATAATAATGATAATGATCGATAATAATAATGATAATGATCGATAATAATAATGATAATGATTGATAATAATAATGATAATGATGGATAATAATAATGATAATGATCGATAATAATAATGATAATGATCGATAATAATAATGATAATGATCGATAATAATAATGATAATGATCGATAATAATAATGATAATGATCGATAATAATAATGATAATGATTGATAATAATAATGATAATGATTGATAATAATAATGATAATGATTGATAATAATAATGATAATGATTGATAATTATAATGATAATGATTGATAATAATGATGATAATGATTGATAATAATGATGATAATGATTGATAATAGTGATGATAATGATTTTAATGATAATGATGATATTGATTAATAATAATAATGATAATGATTGATAATAATAATGATAATGATTGATAATAATGATGATACTGATTGATAATAATGATATTGATTGATAATAATAATGATAATGATTGATAATAATGATGATAATGATTGATAATAATGATGATAATGATTGATAATAATGATGATAATGATTGATAATAATGATGATAATGATTGATAATAATGATGATAATGATATAAATGATAATAATGATGATAATGATTGATAATAATAATGATAATGATTGATAATAATAATGATAATGATTGATAATAATAATGATAATGATTGATAATAATAATGATAATGATTGATAATAATAATGATAATGATCGATAATAATAATCATAATGATTGATAATAATAATGATAATGATTGATAATAATGATGATAATGATTGATAATAATGATGATAATGATTGATAATAATGATGATAATGATTGATAATAATAATGATAATGATTGATAATAATAATGATAATGATTGATAATAATGATGATAATGATTGATAATAATAATGATAATGATTGATAATAATAATGATAATGATTGATAATAATGATGATAATGATTGATAACAATGATGATAATGATTGATAATAATGATGATAATGATATAAATGATAATAATGATGATAATGATTAATAATAATAATGATAATGATTGATAATAATAATGATAATGATTGATAATAATAATGCTAATGATTGATAATAATAATGATAATGATTGATAATAATAATGATAATGATTGATAATAATAATGATAATGATTGATAATAATGATGATAATGATTGATAATAATAATGATAATGATTGATAATAATAATGATAATGATTGATAATAATAATGATAATGATTGATAATAATGATGATAATGATTGATAATAATGATGATAATGATATAAATGATAATAATGATGATATTGATTAATAATAATAATGATAATGATTGATAATAATAATGATAACGATTGATAATAATAATGATAATGATTGATAATAATAATGATAATGATTGATAATAATAATGATAATGATTGATAATAATGATGATAATGATTGATAATAATAATGATAATGATTGATAATAATGATGATAATGATATAAATGATAATAATAATGATAATGATTGATAATAATGATGATAATGATTGATAATAATAATGATAATGATTGATAATATTGATGATAATGGTTGATAATAATAATGATAATGATTGATAATAATTATGATAATGATATAAATGATAATAATAATGATAATGATTGATAATAATAATGATAATGATTGATAATAATGATGATAATGATTGATAATAATAATGATGATTGATAATAATAATGTTAATGATTGATAATAATGATGATAATGATTAATAATAATGATGATAATGATTGATAATAATGATGATAATGATTGATAATAATGATGATAATGATTGATAATAATGATGATAATGATTAATAATAATAATGATAATGATTGATAATAATAATGATAATGATTGATAATAATAATGATAATGATTGATAATAATAATGATAATGATTGATAATAATAATGATAATGATTGATAATAATAATGATAATGATTGATAATTATAATGATAATGATTGATAATAATGATGATAATGATTGATAATAATGATGATAATGATTGATAATAATGATGATAATGATTTTAATGATAATAATGATGATATTGATTAATAATAATAATGATAATGATTGATAATAACAATGATAATGATTGATAATAATAATGATAATGATTGATAATAATAATGATAATGATTGATAATAATAATGATAATGATTGATAATAATGATGATAATGATTGATAATAATAATGATAATGATTGATAATAATGATAAAAATGATATAAATGATAATAATAATGATAATAATTGATAATAATGATGATAATGATATAAATGATAATAATAATGATAATGATTGATAATAATGATGATAATGATATAAATGATAATAATAATGATAATGATTGATAATAATAATGATAATGATTTATAATAATAATGATAATGATTGAAAATAATAATGATAATGATTGATAATAATAATGATAATGATTGACAACAATAATGATAATGATTGATAATAATAATGATAATGATCGATAATAATAATGATAATGATTGATAATAATAATGATAATGATTTATAATAATAATGATAATGATTGATAATAATAATGATAATGATTGATAATTATAATGATAATGATTGATAATAATAATGATAATGATTGATAATAATAATGATAATGATTGATAATAACAATGATAATGATTGATAATAATAATGATAATGATTGATAATAATAATGATAATGATTGATAATAATAATGATAATGATTGATAATAATGATGATAATGATTGATAATAATAATGATAATGATTGATAATAATGATGATAATGATATAAATGATAATAATAATGATAATAATTGATAATAATGATGATAATGATATAAATGATAATAATAATGATAATGATTGATAATAATGATGATAATGATATAAATGATAATAATAATGATAATGATTGATAATAATAATGATAATGATTGATAATAATGATGATAATGATTGATAATAATAATGATAATGATTGATAATAATGATGATAATGATATAAATGATAATAATAATGATAATGATTGATAATAATGATGATAATGATTGACAATAATAATGATAATGATTGATAATAATGATGATAATGGTTGATAATAATAATGATAATGATTGATAATAATTATGATAATGATATAAATGATAATAATAATGATAATGATTGATAATAATAATGATAATGATTGATAATAATGATGATAATGATTGATAATAATAATGATAATGATTGATAATAATAATGTTAATGATTGATAATAATGATGATAATGATTAATAATAATGATGATAATGATTGATAATAATGATGATAATGATTGATAATAATGATAATAATGATTGATAATAATGATGATAATGATATAAATGATAATAATGATGATAATGATTAATAATAATAATGATAATGATTGATAATAATAATGATAATGATTGATAATAATAATGATAATGATTGATAATAATAATGATAATGATTGATAATAATAATGATAATGATTGATAATAATAATGATAATGATTGATAATAATAATGATAATGATTGATAATAATAATGATAATGATTGATAATAATAATGATAATGATTGATAATAATAATGATAATTATTGATAATAATAATGATAATGATTGATAATAATAATGATAATGATTGATAATAATGATGATAATGATTGATAATAATGATGATAATGCTTGATAATAATGATGATAATGATTGATAATAATGATGATAATGATTGATAATAATGATGATAATGATATAAATGATAATAATGATGATATTGATGAATAATAATAATGATAATGATTGATAATAATAATGATAATGATTGATAATAATGATGATAATGCTTGATAATAATGATGATAATGATTGATAATAATAATGATAATGATTGATAATAATAATGATAATGATTGATAATAATGATGATAATAATTGATAATAATAATGATAATGATTGATAATAATAATGATAATGATTGATAATAATGATGATAATGATTGATAATAATGATGATAATGATTGATAATAATGATGATAATGATTGATAATAATGATGATAATGATTGATAATAATAATGATAATGATTGATAATAATAATGATAATGATTGATAATAATGATGATAATGATTGATAATAATAATGATAATGATTGATAATAATGATGATAATGATTGATAATAATGATGATAATGATTGATAATAATGATGATAATGATTGATAATAATGATGATAATGATATAAATGATAATAATGATGATAATGATTGATAATAATGATGATAATGATATAAATGATAATAATGATGATATTGATGAATAATAATGATAATGATTGATAATAATAATGATAATGATTGATAATAATGATGATAATGCTTGATAATAATGATGATAATGATTGATAATAATAATGATAATGATTGATAATAATAATGATAATGATTGATAATAATGATGATAATAATTGATAATAATAATGATAATGATTGATAATAATAATGATAATGATTGATAATAATGATGATAATGATTGATAATAATAATGATAATGATTGATAATAATGATGATAATGCTTGATAATAATGATGATAATGATTGATAATAATAATGATAATGATTGATAATAATAATGATAATGATTGATAATAATGATGATAATGATTGATAATAATAATGATAATGATTGATAATAATGATGATAATGATTGATAATAATGATGATAATGATTGATAATAATGATGATAATGATTGATAATAATGATGATAATGATATAAATGATAATAATGATGATATTGATGAATAATAATAATGATAATGATTGATAATAATAATGATAATGATTGATAATAATGATGATAATGCTTGATAATAATGATGATAATGATTGATAATAATAATGATAATGATTGATAATAATAATGATAATGATTGATAATAATGATGATAATAATTGATAATAATAATGATAATGATTGATAATAATAATGATAATGATTGATAATAATGATGATAATGATTGATAATAATGATGATAATGATTGATAATAATGATGATAATGATATAAATGATAATAATGATGATAATGATTGATAATAATGATGATAATGATATAAATGATAATAATGATGATATTGATGAATAATAATAATGATAATGATTGATAATAATAATGATAATGATTGATAATAATGATGATAATGCTTGATAATAATGATGATAATGATTGATAATAATAATGATAATGATTGATAATAATAATGATAATGATTGATAATAATGATGATAATAATTGATAATAATAATGATAATGATTGATAATAATAATGATAATGATTGATAATAATGATGATAATGATTGATAATAATAATGATAATGATTGATAATAATGATGATAATGCTTGATAATAATGATGATAATGATTGATAATAATAATGATAATGATTGATAATAATAATGATAATCATTGATAATAATGATGATAATGATTGATAATAATAATGATAATGATTGATAATAATGATGATAATGATTGATAATAATGATGATAATGATTGATAATAATGATGATAATGATTGATAATAATGATGATAATGATATAAATGATAATAATGATGATATTGATGAATAATAATAATGATAATGATTGATAATAATAATGATAATGATTGATAATAATGATGATAATGCTTGATAATAATGATGATAATGATTGATAATAATAATGATAATGATTGATAATAATAATGATAATGATTGATAATAATGATGATAATAATTGATAATAATAATGATAATGATTGATAATAATAATGATAATGATTGATAATAATGATGATAATGATTGATAATAATGATGATAATGATTGATAATAATGATGATAATGATTGATAATAATGATGATAATGATATAAATGATAATAATGATGATATTGATGAATAATAATAATGATAATGATTGCTAATAATAATGATAATGATTGATAATAATAATGATAATGATTGATAATAATAATGATAATGATTGATAATAATTATGATAATGATTGATAATAATAATGATAATGATTGATAATAATAATGATAATGATTGGTAATAATGATGATAATGATTGATAATAATGATGATAATGATTGATAATAATGATGATAATGATTGATAATAATAATGATAATGATTGATAATAATAATGATAATGATTGATAATAATAATGATAATGATTGATAATAATAATGATAATGATTGATAATAATAATGATAATGATTGATAATAATGATGATAATGATTGATAATAATAATGATAATGATTGATAATAATGATGATAATGATATAAATGATAATAATAATGATAATGATTGATAATAATAATGATAATGATTGATAATGATAATGATTGATAATGATAATGATTGATAATAATGATGATAATGATTGATAATAATAATGATAATGATTGATAATAATAATGATAATGATTGATAATAATAATGATAATGATTGATAATAATAATGATAATGATTGATAATTATAATGATAATGATTGATAATAATGATGATAATGATTGATAATAATGATGATAATGATTGATAATAATGATGATAATGATTTTAATGATAATAATGATGATATTGATTAATAATAATAATGATAATGATTGATAATAATAATGATAATGATTGATAATAATAATGATAATGATTGATCATAATGATGATAATGATTGATAATAATAATGATAATGATTGATAATAATGATGATAATGATATAAATGATAATAATAATGATAATAATTGATAATAATGATGATAATGATATAAATGATAATAATAATGATAATGATTGATAATAATGATGATAATGATATAAATGATAATAATAATGATAATGATTGATAATAATAATGATAATGATTTATAATAATAATGATAATGATTGATAATAATAATGATAATGATTGATAATAATAATGATAATGATTGACAATAATAATGATAATGATTGATAATAATAATGATAATGATCGATAATAATAATGATAATGATCGATAATAATAATGATAATGATTGATAATAATAATGATAATTATTGATAATAATAATGATAATGATTGATAATAATAATGATAATGATTGATAATAATGATGATAATGATTGATAATAATGATGATAATGCTTGATAATAATGATGATAATGATTAATAATAATAATGATAATGATTGATAATAATAATGATAATGATTGATAATAATGATGATAATGATTGATAATAATAATGATAATGATTGATAATGATAATGATAATGATTGATAATAATGATGATAATGATTGATAATAATGATGATAATGATTGATAATAATGATGATAATGATTGATAATAATGATGATAATGATATAAATGATAATAATGATGATATTGATGAATAATAATAATGATAATGATTGATAATAATAATGATAATTATTGATAATAATAATGATAATGATTGATAATAATAATGATAATGATTGATAATAATGATGATAATGATTGATAATAATGATGATAATGCTTGATAATAATGATGATAATGATTAATAATAATAATGATAATGATTGATAATAATAATGATAATGATTGATAATAATAATGATAATGATTGATAATAATAATGATAATGATTGATAATAATTATGATAATGATTGATAATAATAATGATAATGATTGATAATAATAATGATAATGATTGGTAATAATGATGATAATGATTGATAATAATGATGATAATGATTGATAATAATGATGATAATGATTGATAATAATAATGATAATGATTGATAATAATAATGATAATGATTGATAATAATAATGATAATGATTGATAATAATAATGATAATGATTGATAATAATAATGATAATGATTGATAATGATAATGATTGATAATGATAATGATTGATAATAATGATGATAATGATTGATAATAATAATGATAATGGTTGATAATAATGATGATAATGATATAAATGATAATAATAATGATAATGATTGATAATAATGATGATAATGATTGATAATAATAATGATAATGATTGATAATAATGATGATAATGATATAAATGATAATAACAATGATATTGATAATAATAATGATAATGATTGATAATAATAATGATAATGATTGATAATAATAATGACAATGATTGATAATAATAATGATAATGATTGATAATAATAATGATAATGATTGATAATAATAATGATAATGATTGATAATAATAATGATAATGATCGATAATAATAATGATAATGATTGATAATAATAATGATAATGATCGATAATAATAATGATAATGATCGATAATAATAATGATAATGATCGATAATAATAATGATAATGATCGATAATAATAATGATAATGATCGATAATAATAATGATAATGATTGATAATAATAATGATAATGATTGATAATAATAATGATAATGATTGATAATAATAATGATAATGATTGATAATAATAATGATAATGATTGATAATAATAATGATAATGATTGATAATAATAATGATAATGATTGATAATAATAATGATAATGGTTGATAATGATAATGATTGATAATAATAATGATAATGATTGATAATAATAATGATAATGATTGATAATAATGATGATAATGATTGATAATAATAATGATAATGATTGATAATAATGATGATAATGATATAAATGATAATAATGATGATAATGATTAATAATAATGATAATGATTGATAATAATAATGATAATGATTGATAATAATAATGATAATGATTGGTAATACTAATGATAATGATTGATAATAATAATGATAATGATTGATAATAATGATGATAATGATTGATAATAATGATGATAATGATTGATAATAATGATGATAATGATATTTAATGATAATAATGATGATATTGATTAATAATAATAATGATAATGATTGATAATAATAATGATAATGATTGATAATAATAATGATAATGATTGATAATAATAATGATAATGATTGATAATAATAATGATAATGATTGATAATAATGATGATAATGATTGATAATAATAATGATAATGATTGATAATAATGATGATAATGATATAAATGATAATAATGATGATAATGATTAATAATAATAATGATAATGATTGATAATAATAATGATAATGATTGATAATAATGATGATAATGATTGATAATAATAATGATAATGATTGATAATAATGATGATAATGATATAAATGATAATAATAATGATAATGATTGATAATAATGATGATAATGATTGATAATAATAATGATAATGATTTGTAATAATGATGATAATGATATAACTGATAATAATAATAATAATGATTGATAATAATAATGTTAATGATTGATAATAATAATGTTAATGATTGATAATAATAATGATAAAGATTGATAATAATAATGATAATGATTGATAATAATAATGATAATGATTGATAATAATAATGATAATGATTGATAATAATAATGATAATGATTGATAATAATAATGATAATGATTGATAATAATAATGATAATGATTGATAATAATAATGATAATGATTGATAATAATAATGATAATGATTGATAATAATAATGATAATGATCGATAATAATAATGATAATGATCGATAATAATAATAATAATGATCGATAATAATAATGATAATGATCGATAATAATAATGATAATGATCGATAATAATAATGACAATGATCGATAATAATAATGATAATGATCGATAATAATAATGACAATGATCGATAATAATAATGATAATGATTGATAATAATAATGATAATGATTGATAATAATGATGATAATGGTTGATAATAATAATGATAATGATTGATAATAATAATGATAATGATTGATAATAATGATGATAATGATTGATAATAATGATGATAATGATTGATAATAATGATGATAATGATTGATAATAATGATGATAATGATATAAATGATAATAATGATGATAATGATTAATAATAATAATGATAATGATTGATAATAATAATGATAATGATTGATAATAATAATGATAATGATTGATAATAATAATGATAATGAGTGATAATAATAAGGATAATGATTGATAATAATGATGATAATGATTGATAATAATAATGATAATGATTGATAATAATGATGATAATGTTTGATAATAATGATGATAATGATTGATAATAATGATGATACTGATTGATAATAATGATGATAATGATTGATAATAATGATGATAATGATTGATAATAATGATGATAATGATATAAATGATAATAATGATGAAAATGATTAATAATAACAATGATAATGATTGATAATTATAATGATAATGATTGATAATAATGATTGATAATAATAATGATAATGATTGATAATAATAATGATAATGATTGATAATAATGATGATAATGATTGATAATAATGATGATAATGATTGATAATAATGATGATAATGATTGATAATAATTATGATAATGATTGATAATAATGATGATAATGATATAAATGATAATAATGATGATAATGATTAATAATAATAATGATAATGATTGATAATAATAATGATAATGATTGATAATAATAATGATAATGATTGATAATAATAATGATAATGATTGATAATGATAATGATTGATAATAATAATGATAATGATTGATAATAAAAATGATAATGATTGATAATAATGATGGTAATGATTGATAATAATGATGATAATGATTGATAATAATGATGATAATAATTGATAATAATAATGATAATGATTGATAATAATAATGATAATGATTGATAATAATGATGATAATGATTGATAATAATAATGATAATGATTGATAATAATAATGATAATGATTGATAATAATAATGATAATGATTGATAATAATGATGATAATGATTGATAATAATGATGATAATGATATAACTGATAATAATGATGATAATGATTAATAATAATAATGATAATGATTGATAATAATAATGATAATGATTGATAATAATAATGATAATGATTGATAATAATAATGATAATGATTGATAATAATGATGATAATGATTGATAATAATGATAATAATGATTGATAATAATGATGATAATGATTGATAATAATGATGATAATGATATAAATGATAATAATGATGATATTGATTAATAATAATAATGATAATGATTGATAATAATAATGATAATGATTGATAATAATAATGAAAATGATTGATAATAATAATGATAATGATTGATAATAATAATGATAATGATTGATAATAATGATGATAATGATTGATAATAATAATGATAATGATTGATAATAATGATGATAATGATATAAATGATAATAATAATGATAATGATTGATAATAATGATGATAATGATTGATAATAATAATGATAATGATTGATAATAATGATAATGATTGATAATAATAATGATTTATAATAATAATGATAATGATTGATAATAATAATGATAATGATTGATAATAATAATGATAATGATTGATAATAATAATGATAATGATTGATAATAATAATGATAATGATTGGTAATAATAATGATAATGATTGATAATAATAATGATAATGATTGATAATAATAATGATAATGATTGATAATAATAATGATAATGATTGATAATAATAATGATAATGATTGATAATAATAATGATAATGATTGATAATAATAATGATAATGATCGATAATAATAATGATAATGATTGACAATAATAATGATAATGATTGATAATAATAATGATAATGATTGATAATAATGATGATAATGATTGATAATAATGATGATAATGATATAAATGATAATAATGATGATATTGATGAATAATAATAATGATAATGATTGCTAATAATAATGATAATGATTGATAATAATAATGATAATGATTGATAATAATAATGATAATGATTGATAATAATGATGATAATGATTGATAATAATAATGATAATGATTGATAATAATGATGATAATGATTGATAATAATGATGATAATGATTGATAATAATGATGATAATGATTGATAATAATGATGATAATGATATAAATGATAATAATGATGATATTGATGAATAATAATAATGATAATGATTGATAATAATAATGATAATGATTGATAATAATGATGATAATGCTTGATAATAATGATGATAATGATTGATAATAATAATGATAATGATTGATAATAATAATGATAATGATTGATAATAATGATGATAATAATTGATAATAATAATGATAATGATTGATAATAATAATGATAATGATTGATAATAATGATGATAATGATTGATAATAATGATGATAATGATTGATAATAATGATGATAATGATTGATAATAATGATGATAATGATATAAATGATAATAATGATGATATTGATGAATAATAATAATGATAATGATTGCTAATAATAATGATAATGATTGATAATAATAATGATAATGATTGATAATAATAATGATAATGATTGATAATAATTATGATAATGATTGATAATAATAATGATAATGATTGATAATAATAATGATAATGATTGGTAATAATGATGATAATGATTGATAATAATGATGATAATGATTGATAATAATGATGATAATGATTGATAATAATAATGATAATGATTGATAATAATAATGATAATGATTGATAATAATAATGATAATGATTGATAATAATAATGATAATGATTGATAATAATAATGATAATGATTGATAATAATGATGATAATGATTGATAATAATAATGATAATGATTGATAATAATGATGATAATGATATAAATGATAATAATAATGATAATGATTGATAATAATAATGATAATGATTGATAATGATAATGATTGATAATGATAATGATTGATAATAATGATGATAATGATTGATAATAATAATGATAATGATTGATAATAATAATGATAATGATTGATAATAATAATGATAATGATTGATAATAATAATGATAATGATTGATAATTATAATGATAATGATTGATAATAATGATGATAATGATTGATAATAATGATGATAATGATTGATAATAATGATGATAATGATTTTAATGATAATAATGATGATATTGATTAATAATAATAATGATAATGATTGATAATAATAATGATAATGATTGATAATAATAATGATAATGATTGATCATAATGATGATAATGATTGATAATAATAATGATAATGATTGATAATAATGATGATAATGATATAAATGATAATAATAATGATAATAATTGATAATAATGATGATAATGATATAAATGATAATAATAATGATAATGATTGATAATAATGATGATAATGATATAAATGATAATAATAATGATAATGATTGATAATAATAATGATAATGATTTATAATAATAATGATAATGATTGATAATAATAATGATAATGATTGATAATAATAATGATAATGATTGACAATAATAATGATAATGATTGATAATAATAATGATAATGATCGATAATAATAATGATAATGATCGATAATAATAATGATAATGATTGATAATAATAATGATAATTATTGATAATAATAATGATAATGATTGATAATAATAATGATAATGATTGATAATAATGATGATAATGATTGATAATAATGATGATAATGCTTGATAATAATGATGATAATGATTAATAATAATAATGATAATGATTGATAATAATAATGATAATGATTGATAATAATGATGATAATGATTGATAATAATAATGATAATGATTGATAATGATAATGATAATGATTGATAATAATGATGATAATGATTGATAATAATGATGATAATGATTGATAATAATGATGATAATGATTGATAATAATGATGATAATGATATAAATGATAATAATGATGATATTGATGAATAATAATAATGATAATGATTGATAATAATAATGATAATTATTGATAATAATAATGATAATGATTGATAATAATAATGATAATGATTGATAATAATGATGATAATGATTGATAATAATGATGATAATGCTTGATAATAATGATGATAATGATTAATAATAATAATGATAATGATTGATAATAATAATGATAATGATTGATAATAATAATGATAATGATTGATAATAATAATGATAATGATTGATAATAATTATGATAATGATTGATAATAATAATGATAATGATTGATAATAATAATGATAATGATTGGTAATAATGATGATAATGATTGATAATAATGATGATAATGATTGATAATAATGATGATAATGATTGATAATAATAATGATAATGATTGATAATAATAATGATAATGATTGATAATAATAATGATAATGATTGATAATAATAATGATAATGATTGATAATAATAATGATAATGATTGATAATGATAATGATTGATAATGATAATGATTGATAATAATGATGATAATGATTGATAATAATAATGATAATGGTTGATAATAATGATGATAATGATATAAATGATAATAATAATGATAATGATTGATAATAATGATGATAATGATTGATAATAATAATGATAATGATTGATAATAATGATGATAATGATATAAATGATAATAACAATGATATTGATAATAATAATGATAATGATTGATAATAATAATGATAATGATTGATAATAATAATGACAATGATTGATAATAATAATGATAATGATTGATAATAATAATGATAATGATTGATAATAATAATGATAATGATTGATAATAATAATGATAATGATTGATAATAATAATGATAATGATCGATAATAATAATGATAATGATCGATAATAATAATGATAATGATCGATAATAATAATGATAATGATCGATAATAATAATGATAATGATCGATAATAATAATGATAATGATTGATAATAATAATGATAATGATTGATAATAATAATGATAATGATTGATAATAATAATGATAATGATTGATAATAATAATGATAATGATTGATAATAATAATGATAATGATTGATAATAATAATGATAATGATTGATAATAATAATGATAATGGTTGATAATGATAATGATTGATAATAATAATGATAATGATTGATAATAATAATGATAATGATTGATAATAATGATGATAATGATTGATAATAATAATGATAATGATTGATAATAATGATGATAATGATATAAATGATAATAATGATGATAATGATTAATAATAATGATAATGATTGATAATAATAATGATAATGATTGATAATAATAATGATAATGATTGGTAATACTAATGATAATGATTGATAATAATAATGATAATGATTGATAATAATGATGATAATGATTGATAATAATGATGATAATGATTGATAATAATGATGATAATGATATTTAATGATAATAATGATGATATTGATTAATAATAATAATGATAATGATTGATAATAATAATGATAATGATTGATAATAATAATGATAATGATTGATAATAATAATGATAATGATTGATAATAATAATGATAATGATTGATAATAATGATGATAATGATTGATAATAATAATGATAATGATTGATAATAATGATGATAATGATATAAATGATAATAATGATGATAATGATTAATAATAATAATGATAATGATTGATAATAATAATGATAATGATTGATAATAATGATGATAATGATTGATAATAATAATGATAATGATTGATAATAATGATGATAATGATATAAATGATAATAATAATGATAATGATTGATAATAATGATGATAATGATTGATAATAATAATGATAATGATTTGTAATAATGATGATAATGATATAACTGATAATAATAATAATAATGATTGATAATAATAATGTTAATGATTGATAATAATAATGTTAATGATTGATAATAATAATGATAAAGATTGATAATAATAATGATAATGATTGATAATAATAATGATAATGATTGATAATAATAATGATAATGATTGATAATAATAATGATAATGATTGATAATAATAATGATAATGATTGATAATAATAATGATAATGATTGATAATAATAATGATAATGATTGATAATAATAATGATAATGATTGATAATAATAATGATAATGATCGATAATAATAATGATAATGATCGATAATAATAATAATAATGATCGATAATAATAATGATAATGATCGATAATAATAATGATAATGATCGATAATAATAATGACAATGATCGATAATAATAATGATAATGATCGATAATAATAATGACAATGATCGATAATAATAATGATAATGATTGATAATAATAATGATAATGATTGATAATAATGATGATAATGGTTGATAATAATAATGATAATGATTGATAATAATAATGATAATGATTGATAATAATGATGATAATGATTGATAATAATGATGATAATGATTGATAATAATGATGATAATGATTGATAATAATGATGATAATGATATAAATGATAATAATGATGATAATGATTAATAATAATAATGATAATGATTGATAATAATAATGATAATGATTGATAATAATAATGATAATGATTGATAATAATAATGATAATGAGTGATAATAATAAGGATAATGATTGATAATAATGATGATAATGATTGATAATAATAATGATAATGATTGATAATAATGATGATAATGTTTGATAATAATGATGATAATGATTGATAATAATGATGATACTGATTGATAATAATGATGATAATGATTGATAATAATGATGATAATGATTGATAATAATGATGATAATGATATAAATGATAATAATGATGAAAATGATTAATAATAACAATGATAATGATTGATAATTATAATGATAATGATTGATAATAATGATTGATAATAATAATGATAATGATTGATAATAATAATGATAATGATTGATAATAATGATGATAATGATTGATAATAATGATGATAATGATTGATAATAATGATGATAATGATTGATAATAATTATGATAATGATTGATAATAATGATGATAATGATATAAATGATAATAATGATGATAATGATTAATAATAATAATGATAATGATTGATAATAATAATGATAATGATTGATAATAATAATGATAATGATTGATAATAATAATGATAATGATTGATAATGATAATGATTGATAATAATAATGATAATGATTGATAATAAAAATGATAATGATTGATAATAATGATGGTAATGATTGATAATAATGATGATAATGATTGATAATAATGATGATAATAATTGATAATAATAATGATAATGATTGATAATAATAATGATAATGATTGATAATAATGATGATAATGATTGATAATAATAATGATAATGATTGATAATAATAATGATAATGATTGATAATAATGATGATAATGATTGATAATAATGATGATAATGATATAACTGATAATAATGATGATAATGATTAATAATAATAATGATAATGATTGATAATAATAATGATAATGATTGATAATAATAATGATAATGATTGATAATAATAATGATAATGATTGATAATAATGATGATAATGATTGATAATAATGATAATAATGATTGATAATAATGATGATAATGATTGATAATAATGATGATAATGATATA
The DNA here is from genome assembly GCA_963675445.1 of Linnaemya vulpina. Lineage (NCBI taxonomy): Eukaryota > Metazoa > Arthropoda > Insecta > Diptera > Tachinidae > Linnaemya > Linnaemya vulpina. Next base: position 31,124,715 of record OY776281.1, read on the forward strand.
AATGATAATAATGATGATATTGATTAATAATAATAATGATAATGATTGATAATAATAATGATAATGATTGATAATAATAATGAAAATGATTGATAATAATAATGATAATGATTGATAATAATAATGATAATGATTGATAATAATGATGATAATGATTGATAATAATAATGATAATGATTGATAATAATGATGATAATGATATAAATGATAATAATAATGATAATGATTGATAATAATGATGATAATGATTGATAATAATAATGATAATGATTGATAATAATGATAATGATTGATAATAATAATGATTTATAATAATAATGATAATGATTGATAATAATAATGATAATGATTGATAATAATAATGATAATGATTGATAATAATAATGATAATGATTGATAATAATAATGATAATGATTGGTAATAATAATGATAATGATTGATAATAATAATGATAATGATTGATAATAATAATGATAATGATTGATAATAATAATGATAATGATTGATAATAATAATGATAATGATTGATAATAATAATGATAATGATTGATAATAATAATGATAATGATCGATAATAATAATGATAATGATTGACAATAATAATGATAATGATCGATAATAATAATGATAATGATCGATAATAATAATGATAATGATCGATAATAATAATGATAATGATTGATAATAATAATAATAATGATAATGATTGAAAATAATAATGATAATGATTGATAATAATAATGATAATGATTGATAATAATAATGATAATGATTGATAATAATAATGATAATCATTGATAATAATAATGATAATGATTGATAATAATGATGATAATGATTGATAATAATAATGATAATGATTGATAATAATGATGATAATGATTGATAATAATGATGATAATGATTGATAATGATGATGATAATGATTGATAATAATAATGATAATGATTGATAATAATAATGATAATGATTGATAATAATGATGATAATGATTGATAATAATAATGATAATGATTGATAATAATGATGATAATGTTTGATAATAATGATGATAATGATTGATAATAATGGTGATAATGATTGATAATAATGATGATAATGATTGATAATAATGATGATAATGATTGATAATAATGATGATAATGATATAAATGATAATAATGATGATAATGATATAAATGATAATAATGATAAAAATCATTAATAATAATAATGATAATGATTGATAATAATAATGATAATGATTGATAAAAATAATGATAATGATTGATAATAATAATGATAATGATTGATAATAATAATGATAATGATTGATAATAATGATGATAATGATTGATAATAATAATAATAATGATTGATAATAATAATGATAATGGTTGATAATAATAATGATAATGATTGATAATAATGATGATAGTGATTGATAATAATGATGATAATGATTGATAATAATGATGATAATGATTGATAATAATGATAATGATATAAATGATAATAATGATGATAATGATTGATAATAATGATGATAATGATTGATAATAATAATGATAATGATTGATAATAATAATAATAATGATTGATAATAATAATGATAATGATTGATAATAATGATGATAATGATTGATAATAATAATGATAATGATTGATAATAATAATGATAATGATTGATAATAATGCTGATAATGATTGATAATAATGATGATAATGATTGATAATAATGATGATAATGATTGATAATAATGATGATAATGATATAAATGATAATAATGATGATAATGATTAATAATAATAATGATAATGATTGATAATAATAATGATAATGATTGATAATAATAATGATAATGATTGATAATAATAATGATAATGATTGATAATTATAATGATAATGATTGATAATAATGATGATAATGATAGATAATAATGATGATAATGATTGATAATAATGATGATAATGATTTTAATGATAATAATGATGATATTGATTAATAATAATAATGATAATGATTGATAATAATAATGATAATGATTGATAATAATAATGATAATGATTGATAATAATAATGATAATGATTGATAATAATAATGATAATGATTGATAATAATGATGATAATGATTGATAATAATAATGATAATGATTGATAATAATGATGATAATGATATAAATGATAATAATAATGATAATAATTGATAATAATGATGATAATGATATAAATGATAATAATAATGATAATGATTGATAATAATGATGATAATGATATAAATGATAATAATAATGATAATGATTGATAATAATAATGATAATGATTTATAATAATAATGATAATGATTGATAATAATAATGATAATGATTGATAATAATAATGATAATGATTGACAATAATAATGATAATGATTGATAATAATAATGATAATGATCGATAATAATAATGATAATGATCGATAATAATAATGATAATGATCGATAATAATAATGATAATGATCGATAATAATAATGATAATGATTGATAATAATAATGATAATGATCGATAATAATAATAATGATAATGATCGATAATAATAATGATAATGGTCGATAATAATAATGATAATGATCGATAATAATAATGATAATGATCGATAATAATAATGATAATGATCGATAATAATAATGATAATGATTGATAATAATAATGATAATGATTGATAATAATAATGATAATGATTGATAATAATAATGATAATGATTGATAATAATAATGATAATGATTGATAATAATAATGATAATGATTGATAATAATAATGATAATGATTGATAATAATAATGATAATGATTGATAATAATAATGATAATGATTGATAATAATAATGATAATGATTGATAAAAATAATGATAATGATTGATAATAATAATGATAATGATTGATAATAATGATGATAATGATTGATAATAATAATGATAATGATTGATAATAATGATGATAATGATTGATAATAATGATGATAATGATTGATAATGATGATGATGATAATGATTGATAATATTAATGGTAATGATTGATAATAATAATGATAATGATTGATAATAATGATGATAATTATTGATAATAATAATGATAATGATTGATAATAATAATGATAATGATTGATAATAATAATGATAATGATTGATAATAATGATGATAATGATTGATAATAATGATGATAATGATATAAATGATAATAATGATGAAAATGATTAATAATAATAATGATAATGATTGATAATAACAATGATAATGATTGATAATAATGATGATAATGATTGATAATAATGATGATAATGATTGATAATGATGATGATGATAATGATTGATAATAATAATGGTAATGATTGATAATAATAATGATAATGATTGATAATAATGATGATAATGATTGATAATAATGATGATAATGATTGATAATAATGATGATAATGATTGATAATAATGATGATAATGATTGATAATAATGATGATAATGATTGATAATAATGATGATAATGATATAAATGATAATAATGATGAAAATGATTAATAATAATAATGATAATGATTGATAATAACAATGATAATGATTGATAATAATAATGATAATGATTGATAATAATAATGATAATGATTGATAATAATAATGATAATGATTGATAATAATGATGATAATGATTGATAATAATAATGATAATGATTGATAATAATAATGATAATGATTGATAATAATGATGATAATGATTGGTAATAATGATGATAATGATTGATAATAATGATGATAATGATTGATAATAATGATGATAATGATATAAATGATAATAATAATGATAATGATTGATAATAATAATGATAATGATTGATAATAATAATGATAATGATTGATAATAATAATGATAATGATTGATAATAATAATGATAATTATTGATAATAATAATGATAATGATTGATAATAATAATGATAATGATTGATAATAATGATGATAATGATTGATAATAATGATGATAATGATTGATAATAATGATGATAATGATTGATAATAATAATGATAATGATTGATAATAATAATGATAATGATTGATAATAATGATGATAATGATTGATAATAATAATGATAATGATTGATAATAATGATGATAATGATATAAATGATAATAATGATGATATTGATTAATAATAATAATGATAATGATTGATAATAATAATGATAATGATTGATAATAATAATGATAATGATTGATAATAATAATGATAATGATTGATAATAATTATGATAATGATTGATAATAATAATGATAATGATTGATAATAATAATGATAATGATTGGTAATAATGATGATAATGATTGATAATAATGATGATAATGATTGATAATAATGATGATAATGATTGATAATAATAATGATAATGATTGATAATAATAATGATAATGATTGATAATAATAATGATAATGATTGATAATAATAATGATAATGATTGATAATAATAATGATAATGATTGATAATAATGATGATAATGATTGATACTAATAATGATAATAATTGATAATAATGATGATAATGATATAAATGATAATAATAATGATAATGATTGATAATAATAATGATAATGATTGATAATGATAATGATTGATAATGATAATGATTGATAATAATGATGATAATGATTGATAATAATAATGATAATGGTTGATAATAATGATGATAATGATATAAATGATAATAATAATGATAATGATTGATAATAATGATGATAATGATTGATAATAATAATGATAATGATTGATAATAATGATGATAATGATATAAATGATAATAATAATGATAATGATTGATAATGATAATGATTGATAATGATAATGATTGATAATAATGATGATAATGATTGATAATAATAATGATAATGGTTGATAATAATGATGATAATGATATAAATGATAATAATAATGATAATGATTGATAATAATGATGATAATGATATAAATGATAATAATAATGATAATGATTGATAATAATAATGATAATGATTGATAATAATAATGATAATGATTGATAATAATAATGACAATGATTGATAATAATAATGATAATGATTGATAATAATAATGATAATGATTGATAATAATAATGATAATGATTGATAATAATAATGATAATGATCGATAATAATAATGATAATGATTGATAATAATAATGATAATGATCGATAATAATAATGATAATGATCGATAATAATAATGATAATGATCGATAATAATAATGATAATGATCGATAATAATAATGATAATGATCGATAATAATAATGATAATGATTGATAATAATAATGATAATGATTGATAATAATAATGATAATGATTGATAATAATAATGATAATGATTGATAATAATAATGATAATGATTGATAATAATAATGATAATGATTGATAATAATAATGATAATGATTGATAATAATAATGATAATGATTGATAATAATAATGATAATGATTGATAATAATAATGATAATGATTGATAATAATAATTATAATGATTGATAATAATGATGATAATGATTGATAATAATAATGATAATGATTGATAATAATGATGATAATGATACAAATGATAATAATGATGATAATGATTAATAATAATGATAATGATTGATAATAATAATGATAATGATTGATAATAATAATGATAATGATTGATAATAATAATGATAATGATTGATAATAATAATGATAATGATTGATAATAATGATGATAATGATTGAAAATAATGATGATAATGATTGATAATAATGATGATAATGATTGATAATAATGATGATAATGATATAAATGATAATAATGATGATAATGATTAATAATAATAATAATGATAATGATTGATAATAATAATGATAATGATTGATAATAATGATGATAATGATTGATAATAATAATGATAATGATTTATAATAATGATGATAATGATATAAATGATGATAATGATTAATAATAATAATGATAATGATTGATAATAATAATGATAATGATTGATAATAATAATGATAATGATCGATAATAATAATGATAATGATCGATAATAATAATGATAATGATCGATAATAATAATGATAATGATCGATAATAATAATGATAATGATCGATAATAATAATGATAATGATCGATAATAATAATGATAATGATCGATAATAATAATGATAATGATTGATAATATTAATGATAATGATTGATAATAATAATGATAATGTTTGATAATAATAATGATAATGATTGATAATAATAATGATAATGATTGATAATAATAATGATAATGATTGATAATAATAATGATAATGATTGATAATAATAATGATAATGATTGATAATAATAATGATAATGATTGATAATAATAATGATAATGATTGATAATAATTATGATAATGATTGATAATAATAATGATAATGATTGATAATAATAATGATAATGATTGGTAATAATGATGATAATGATTGATAATAATGATGATAATGATTGATAATAATGATGATAATGATTGATAATAATAATGATAATGATTGATAATAATAATGATAATGATTGATAATAATAATGATAATGATTGATAATAATAATGATAATGATTGATAATAATAATGATAATGATTGATAATAATGATGATAATGATTGATACTAATAATGATAATGATTGATAATAATGATGATAATGATATAAATGATAATAATAATGATAATGATTGATAATAATAATGATAATGATAATGATTGATAATGATAATGATTGATAATAATGATGATAATGATTGATAATAATAATGATAATGGTTGATAATAATGATGATAATGATATAAATGATAATAATAATGATAATGATTGATAATAATGATGATAATGATTGATAATAATAATGATAATGATTGATAATAATGATGATAATGATATAAATGATAATAATAATGATAATGATTGATAATAATAATGATAATGATTGATAATGATAATGATTGATAATGATAATGATTGATAATAATGATGATAATGATTGATAATAATAATGATAATGGTTGATAATAATGATGATAATGATATAAATGATAATAATAATGATAATGATTGATAATAATGATGATATTGATTGATAATAATAATGATAATGATTGATAATAATGATGATAATGATATAAATGATAATAATAATGATAATGATTGATAATAATAATGATAATGATTGATAATAATAATGATAATGATTGATAATAATAATGACAATGATTGATAATAATAATGATAATGATTGATAATAATAATGATAATGATCGATAATAATAATGATAATGATTGATAATAATAATGATAATGATCGATAATAATAATGATAATGATCGATAATAATAATGATAATGATCGATAATAATAATGATAATGATCGATAATAATAATGATAATGATCGATAATAATAATGATAATGATTGATAATAATAATGATAATGATTGATAATAATAATGATAATGATTGATAATAATAATGATAATGATTGATAATAATGATTATAATGATACAAATGATAATAATGATGATAATGATTAATAATAATGATAATGATTGATAATAATAATGATAATGATTGATAATAATAATGATAATGATTGATAATAATAATGATAATGATTGATAATAATAATGATAATGATTGATAATAATGATGATAATGATTGATAATAATGATGATAATGATATAAATGATAATAATGATGATAATGATTAATAATAATAATAAGGATAATGATTGATAATAATAATGATTGATAATAATAATGATAATGATTGATAATAATGATGATAATGATTGATAATAATAATGATAATGATTGATAATAATGATTATAATGATACAAATGATAATAATGATGATAATGATTAATAATAATGATAATGATTGATAATAATAATGATAATGATTGATAATAATAATGATAATGATTGATAATAATAATGATAATGATTGATAATAATAATGATAATGATTGATAATAATGATTGATAATGATTGATAATAATGATGATAATGATATAAATGATAATAATGATGATAATGATTAATAATAATAATAATGATAATGATTGATAATAATAATGATAATGATTGATAATAATGATGATAATGATTGATAATAATAATGATAATGATTTATAATAATGATGATAATGATATAAATGATAATAATGATGATAATGATTAATAATAATAATGATAATGATTGATAATAATAATGATAATGATTGATAATAATAATGATAATGATCGATAATAATAATGATAATGATCGATAATAATAATGATAATGATCGATAATAATGATAATGATCGATAATAATAATGATAATGATCGATAATAATAATGATAATGATCGATAATAATAATGATAATGATCGATAATAATAATGATAATGATTGATAATATTAATGATAATGATTGATAATAATAATGATAATGTTTGATAATAATAATGATAGTGATTGATAATAATAATGATAATGATTGATAATAATAATGATAATGATTGATAATAATAATGATAATGATTGATAATAATAATGATAATGATTGATAATAATAATGATAATGATCGATAATAATAATGATAATGATTGATAATAATAATGATAATGATCGATAATAATAATGATAATGATCGATAATAATAATGATAATGATCGATAATAATAATGATAATGATCGATAATAATAATGATAATGATCGATAATAATAATGATAATGATCGATAATAATAATGATAATGATTGATAATAATAGTGATAATGATTGATAATAATAATGATAATGATTGATAATAATAATGATAATGATTGATAATAATAATGATAATGATTGATAATAATAATGATAATGATTGATAATAATAATGATAATGATTTATAATAATAATGATAATGATTGATAATAATAATGATAATGATTGATAATAATAATGATAATGATTGATAATAATAATGATAATGATTGATAATAATAATGATAATGATTGATAATAATAATGATAATGATTGATAATAATAATGATAATGATTGATAATAATAATGATAATGATTGATAATAATAATGATAATGATTGATAATAATAATGATAATGATTGATAATAATAATGATAATGATTGATAATAATAATGATAATGATTGATAATAATAATGATAATGATTGATAATAATAATGATAATGATTGATAATAATAATGATAATGATTGATAATAATAATGATAATGATTGATAATAATTTTGATAATGATTGATAATAATGATGATAATGATTGATAATAATAATGATAATGATTGATAATAATGATGATAATGATATAAATGATAATAATAATGATAATAATTGATAATAATGATGATAATGATATAAATGATAATAATAATGATAATGATTGATAATAATGATGATAATGATATAAATGATAATAATAATGATAATGATTGATAATAATAATGATAATGATTGATAATAATAATGATAATGATTGATAATAATTTTGATAATGATTGATAATAATGATGATAATGATTGATAATAATAATGATAATGATTGATAATAATGATGATAATGATATAAATGATAATAATAATGATAATAATTGATAATAATGATGATAATGATATAAATGATAATAATAATGATAATGATTGATAATAATGATGATAATGATATAAATGATAATAATAATGATAATGATTGATAATAATAATGATAATGATTTATAATAATAATGATAATGATTGATAATAATTATGATAATGATTGATAATAATAATGATAATGATTGATAATAATAATGATAATGATTGATAATAATAATGATAATGATTGATAATAATAATGATAATGATCGATAATAATAATGATAATGATCGATAATAATAATGATAATGATGATAATAATAATGATAATGATCGATAATAATAATGATAATGATTGATAATAATGATGATAATGATTGATAATAATAATGATAATGATTGATAATAATGATGATAATGATTGATAATAATGATGATAATGATTGATAATGATGATGATGATAATGATTGATAATAATAATGGTAATGATTGATAATAATAATGATAATGATTGATAATAATGATGATAATGATTGATAATAATAATGATAATGATTGATAATAATGATGATAATGTTTGATAATAATGATGATAATGATTGATAATAATGATGATAATGATTGATAATAACAATGATAATGATTGATAATAATAATGATAATGATTGATAATAATAATGATAATGATTGATAATAATAATGATAATGATTGATAATAATGATGATAATGATTGATAATAATAATGATAATGATTGATAATAATAATGATAATGATTGATAATAATGATGATAATGGATTGATAATAATGATGATAATGATTGATAATAATGATGATAATGATTGATAATAATGATGATAATGATATAAATGATAATAATAATGATAATGATTGATAATAATAATGATAATGATTGATAATAATAATGATAATGATTGATAATAATAATGATAATGATTGATAATAATAATGATAATTATTGATAATAATAATGATAATGATTGATAATAATAATGATAATGATTGATAATAATGATGATAATGATTGATAATAATGATGATAATGATTGATAATAATGATGATAATGATTGATAATAATAATGATAATGATTGATAATAATAATGATAATGATTGATATAATGATGATAATGATTGATAATAATGATAATGATTGATAATAATGATGATAATGATATAAATGATAATAATGATGATATTGATTAATAATAATAATGATAATGATTGATAATAATAATGATAATGATTGATAATAATAATGATAATGATTGATAATAATAATGATAATGATTGATAATAATTATGATAATGATTGATAATAATAATGATAATGATTGATAATAATAATGATAATGATTGGTAATAATGATGATAATGATTGATAATAATGATGATAATGATTGATAATAATGATGATAATGATTGATAATAATAATGATAATGATTGATAATAATAATGATAATGATTGATAATAATAATGATAATGATTGATAATAAAATGATAATGATTGATAATAATAATGATAATGATTGATAATAATGATGATAATGATTGATACTAATAATGATAATGATTGATAATAATGATGATAATGATATAAATGATAATAATAATGATAATGATTGATAATAATAATGATAATGATTGATAATGATAATGATTGATAATGATAATGATTGATAATAATGATGATAATGATTGATAATAATAATGATAATGGTTGATAATAATGATGATAATGATATAAATGATAATAATAATGATAATGATTGATAATAATGATGATAATGATTGATAATAATAATGATAATGATTGATAATAATGATGATAATGATATAATTGATAATAATAATGATAATGATTGATAATAATAATGATAATGATTGATAATAATAATGATAATGATTGATAATAATATTGACAATGATTGATAATAATAATGATAATGATTGATAATAATAATGATAATGATCGAGATAATAATAATGATAATGATTGATAATAATAATGATAATGATCGATAATAATAATGATAATGATTGATAATAATAATGATAATGATCGATAATAATAATGATAATGATCGATAATAATAATGATAATGATCGATAATAATAATGATAATGATCGATAATAATAATGATAATGATCGATAATAATAATGATAATGATTGATAATAATAATGATAATGATTGATAATAATAATGATAATGATTGATAATAATAATGATAATGATTGATAATAATAATGATAATGATTGATAATAATAATGATAATGATTGATAATAATAATGATAATGATTGATAATAATAATGATAATGATTGATAATAATAATGATAATGATTGATAATAATAATGATAATGATTGATAATAATAATGATAATGATTGTTAATAATGATGATAATGATTGATAATAATAATGATAATGATTGATAATAATGATGATAATGATACAAATGATAATAATGATGATAATGATTAATAATAATGATAATGATTGATAATATTAATGATAATGATTGATAATAATAATGATAATGATGATAATAATAATGATAATGATTGATAATAATAATGATATGATTGATTAATAATGATGATAATGATTGATAATATGATGATAATGATTGTATAATGATGATAATGATTGATAATAAATGATGATAATGATTGATAATAATAGATGATAA